>JAPYYZ010014063.1:0-10985 GCA_030522705.1 Eretmocerus eremicus | reverse complement strand
GGTATGTCCGATCTTGCCTCCTCTGCGAAGTTGGCTGGTGGTGGCTTCGTCCACTTGTTTCTACGGAAGCCATACCGGCTGCCCATACCGGGCACACCGCTTATTCAGGCATCCGCGACGCACACTGTGCTGGCTGAGTCCGCCGGCACACGATTAACTACTTTGATTCGGTTTCTCCCTATTTCTTACACAGTTGAGTCTACCGCGCCTGTCAGGGTGGATGAGTCCAGCTGAATGAATTTCCATCTCAACTGTGCCGAAGTTCGGAATCAGACAGCCGAAGTGTATTGATGAAATCTACATGCGGGAGAAACCGTAAATAATTATTCGACAATCGTACTGAGACTGAAACATCCATATCCTCTTTTTCAAAGAAGTAATGTGGTACTTGTGCCAATTGAGGTCCCACCCAGACTTGTCGCAGCTCTATTTCTTGCGCATCTCGATATCGTGATGACCAGTTGTGATACTGAGCCAAGGTATGCGTCCTTTGGCTTGGTTTGAGACTTCTACAGGTCTCTTCGAGATTAACTGCGATACATTGTATCATGATTCTTGACAATGTAGACTAGATTCTTCCGTTTTCGGCGGATAAAAATTACAATTCTTGAAAAAATAATATTCTGCTCTAGACGAATTTGGAGTTTCTCGCACCTTCAAGTTTGTACATTCTAAAACTTCTACTCAACCGTACTTCGTTGCTAGGATGATCAGAAGATTGAGCTTTTCTAGAAACAAGAGCCACATGGAGGCCTGCATATGTCGCGCCCAGATACTTGATTAACTGAGTTACAAAGTTCGATTTTCATATCAGTATTTGACGCAGATTGCGCCCCCCTCCCTTCCCAAGTGCATAAACACTGATTGTCTCACCTACAGGTGCAGGGTCGAGATCAATCGCAATAATTGAATCACTGAATCGCTAATCCAAAACTCTCGGAAACAATGCAAGAGCACTGATTATTAGGTACACCATTCCAATGAATTGCAATATCCTTCCCCTGTGGAAATTTGAACTTTGAAAATTGGTGGAATAATTTTTCGCATTCTCAGGAGGATCTCAAAATTTCATCACCCAGTAGGAGATTTTAAAATTCATGAAATACCTCGTGAGATGTTGTTCCTCAGCATATTTCTGACTCAAATTATATCATTCTCGTTATTACTACCGCAAGACAAGAAGATGGTAGGGTGTATAATAGGAAATCAGCAGGATAAAATCCTCTTCCGGAATCTGATTCATTGAGGTCATTCCCACGTGCAGGAAATGTTACATTATACGGTATTCCAGTGACTGAGGAGTGAAAAGGAGTTATGTACATAGTTTCGGCAGTTCTCCAAAGATGCCAATAGAGTGGTGGCACAAGTGGTCGCCAGAATTCGACGTGCATCGGCTCGCTTTTGAGCTCCGGTAGTAAGCTTGAAAATGAGTCAAGTTACGTATGGAATCATAAGGACGGCAGAGTTAGAGACGCGAGAAGCGCAGAGAAGTCTCAATGGGTACAATTACAGGTAAGTACACCAGAAAACTCAATTTGTTGCTATATCATTCGCATATCAATATCGAGGCAGATACGATTTCGGTGGAGAGCGATTCTTCAGTAAAGAAATGCAAGGCATAAGATTCCGTTGTCAGATTTATACGCCATTTTCGCAAAACTTTATCGGGCTTCAGGATTACCGTTTTTGGCAGTGAATCTGTGAATGCATTTACGCTTATTCTCTCTTTGTCTCCTATTCATTTTCTCGATGCTAGTTTTGAAAATGAAATTTTCAAACCGGGGCCGATTCTAGGACCTATTTTCCGACAAAAGTCAGATGCACCCATCAAGGTCGAACTCCGTTTCCTCACATTGGTTTGCGGGTACGTCAATCAGACTTACATCATCTCAAAAAGCTTTAACCCGTTCACTATTTTGTCCCCTGTGAAGGACACTCTTTCTAAGATTAATTGACTAAAACCAGAGCGTCCTAGGACCATGAAAATTTCTTGAGAGTGGTTTTGAGGTTCGGCTTAGTTCCGTATTTTTGCAACTCTCTATACCTTTCCCACAAACAGAAATCTTGTCCAACCATCAAAAAAGTGAATGATTATTATACTTAGGGCCTGAGAAAGTTGATATCATCTGCAATATGACATTCGGTAGCCCAGAAAAATTCAGATCGAGCGCTGAAAAGGTGTCCTCCACAGGGGACAAAAGTAGTGAATGCCCTCACTTGGTTGCTATGGCAATCACGCCAACTTTTGAATTGTTTTTATTGAGCTGCTGCTGCTGCTGAACGTTCATCAATTCAGTAACATTTATGTACATCAATTACTCCTCAAGATAACTGAGATGTAATCGAGAGTACCATCCTTAATCGTACTCGTTAAGTTTGTCGCAATGCGTCAAAGCCAACCAAAGAACAACCGCCCAAAAAAAAAAAAATTATCAAAAAGCACATCCACCCGTGTTAGTTCATGATAATACTGGTCATTTGGCAGTTTATTAAGATGTACTGAGTTGAGGTCGATGTAAACTCAGAGGATGTAACAAAAAGAATCGTGTAATATGCGAAAAATGTAACGTCAGTTTATGCTATGTATTTGTTGTGATTTCATCTCAGAATTACTAAGAGTGAAGCCACCTAAACTGGGGAGGGCGTTCACTACTTTTGTCCCCTGTGGGGGACATGTACTTCCTTGTATTAAATCGTTCCCAAAAAAAATGGTGATGCATTACTTCTCCATTTGACGCGTAAACACCCTCTTTTTAGGCCTTTTTTGATTTTTCTGATTGTTAGATTTAGACCTGTAATGAACGGGTTAAGGAAGATGCAAAACGAACCCGTGTAAGTCTAATTCGAACGTTCAAAAGCACAGGAAGTGTAATTTCAGGAGAAAAAAAGCCATTCACAGACTTTCAGTATAATGCATAATATTTTACATTCACGGACTTTACTCTCTTCAATATTCCTCATCTTTAACTCGAAGCGGAAGAGGCGAGAAACCGGAATGAAGATGGGCACTCCCGACTCTCTCGCGCGATGGTTTTGTTTTTCCTTACGAAACGTAAGGTTTTGGTTAGGGATCAATTCCCGTTTGTATTTTCGATTGTGGCATGGAAATTCTTTGGGATGGACGATGAAAGTTCTGGACTGTCTGATAACTCAAAAGAGCGTCGAATATCGGGGGATACTTTGATGAGAAAGCAGGCTATCGATATCATCCGTACGAGAAGCCTTACAAAAGTGGTGAAATGTAAGTTCATAGATTATTATGTTTTCCGGACAACACCGGCCTAGTTTTGGGAGTAGAGGTGTATGATATGAGGAACTTCTTGGAGTTGAGGACGTCCACGCCAGATTAAGATGGTTTCTGCACGACATTTTTTTTTTTCGCCTCGCAGAGTTTCTTAATCGGTTAGATATATTGGAACATGATTTTATCAATTTTTATTGGGCCGAAAATAATTTTTTCGCGTCGGCTAGGCGTGAATAACTGATTTTACTGAAAAACCCGAAAATCAAACTTTGCGTTAGTATTTTGCTTATAACTTTTCTCCTTCTCAACCGATTCCAGTTTTCCAGGAAGCATCTAAAAAGTAATCAAGAAACCTATTATTCACGTGGTTTTCAGGAGTTTCTCGAGCCTCCCACATGGTCTCAGAGTCCAAAATACACGAAAATAACGTTTTGCGAAATAACTTTTTTAACCACCCTTCGAAAAATTTGAGAAGGAAAAATTTCCCGAATTGTTAGTTAGTAACCTAACCACAAAGGAATTTTCAGCCGTTTTCTGGGGATTTGGAGCTCGTAGCATGCGTTTTAGTACGATATCAAAATCAAAAAATGGCTAAAACGCGTTTTTCTTCCTCAAATCTTCCTGGAACAGACATATAACCTACTTCAATGTGTTTGTTGAGTCATTCTACATCAAAAAAATGTTTCTTCAAAATTTTTCCGAGCTGGTAAAAGCGTTAAATACGCGATTAGATTCTCTAAAAGTACTTTTTGATCCCGAAAATGAGTTCTACTGCGCATTCGCGTGCTTATAGAGCTCCAAAAATAATTTTTTCCGATAGCCGAAGAAGCTTCCTTCAAAATGCTCTAAACTAGAGTTGATTTCATGCAGTAGAACCGGAGATGCAGCCGTTTCAAAATTTAAGAAAATCCAAGGTACCAAAACCGTGAGCCCTGGGCGGGCTCGACGACCCTTCCAAGCTCCAAACGCGTGGATCTCCGGTTGTACTTAATCAATTCGAACCTTCAAAGATGCATCTTGACGATAATTGCACCAGCTATCAATTGAGTTCAGTTTCAATACTAAAAACTCACGCGCATGCGCAAGATGATCACGTCTCACAGATGAAATGACAGTTGTCAATAGTCATAATTCGTTATAAATGAGTTTTTCTGCGCATACACGTATGTTTTTAGTATTCAAACTGGTCTCAATCAATAGTTGGTGCAATTATCTTGGAAATGCTTTTTTGGGGGTGCGGATTGATTGAGTGAAACCGGAGATACACGCGTTTGAAGCTTTGAAGGGTCATCGAGCCCGCCCAGGGCTCACGGTTTCGGTACCTTGGATTTTCTTAAATTCTGAAACGGCTGTATCTCCGCTTCTATTGCATCAAATCAACTTGAGTTCGGCTCATTTTAAAGGTAACTGTTCCGGCTATCAGATGAAATTATTTTTGGAGCTCTATGAGCACGCGCACGCGCAGTAGAACTCATTGTCTGAATCGAAAAGTACTCTTAAAACTCTAATAAATGAATCTATTTAATGCTATTCTAGCCCGATAAATTTTGGAAAAACATGTTTTTGATGTAGATTGAGATTTAAGGGAGAAAAACGCGTTTTAGCCATTTTTTGACTTTTAAATCGTACTAAAACGCATGCCACGAGCTCCAAACCCCCAGGAAATGGCTGAAATTTTTTTTTTTGGTTAGATCACTAACTGAAAAATTGAAAAAAAAATTTTTTCAATTTTTTGAAGGGTGGTCAAAAAAGTTATGTTGCAAAACATTATTTTCGTGTATTTTGGACTCTGAGACCATGTAGGGGGCTCGAGGAACTCTTCAAAACCACGTGAATAATAGGTTCCTTGATTACCTTTTAGATGCTGCCTGGAAAATTGAAATCGGTTGAGAAAGAGAAAAGTTATAAGTGAAATACTAACGCAAAGTTTGATTCTTGGGGTTTTCAGTAAAATCAATTATTCACGCCTAGCCGACGCAAAAAAATTATTTTCGGCTCAACAAAAATTGCTAAAATCATGATCCAATACATCTAACCGAATGAAAAACTTCGCGAGGCAAAAAAAATGTCGCGCAGAAACCATTCCAATCTGGCGCGGACGTCCTCAGTTGTGAGATTTCTCCTCGAGTGGCATACTTATTCCAATTTAATCCTCGGTAACCACAGATTCAAACAGACTCATAAGTATTTATTGGAAATTTCTTCATGATGGAGTAAAAATCGAAACGACAGCTGGAAAATGAGAATCACTGCTCAGTATGCAGGAGAAAAAGTACGAATCTTGTATATTTTCACTCTTTTAGAGTATTTCTTAGACACTGTCTCAGGTATTTTCCACGAAGGTACTCCAAGTATTTTTTAAGTACTGTTAACGGGGAAAAGGATGATTGCAGGAGCTTTTTTGCACTTACCTCGGAATTTTCAGTGATTCCCAAAGTGATATCCACTCATTTTAATATCACCAGAACCCAGTACTATGAATATTGAATCATTTCATGTATTCATCTTGACTATTTTCTTCTAAATTGGCAACCATTCAGTTCCAGAGCACTCCGCTGTACTCGCTACAAGCTCAAAAAATATCCATGCCGTGGTTCTGCGACGCTTCGAACAGATGGCACTTTAAAATGAATAATCAGCACAATCATGAGGGAGATCCGAATGAATTGAGAGTTATTGAGATGAAAAAGGAAATACTCCACATCTTCAAGTCTGTCCTAGGAATCCAAAACCCAAAAGAAATATTTGATCGGAAAATAATACAGTGAGTTTGCATCAGACTTTCTATCTGAAATTTCCAAAAATATACTCCGGGCAGACGTGATTGGGGAGTGAAATTTTCATTATGTCACTGATTATACTGTACGGTCACCTGATGGAATCTTTCTTAGTTGATTATCTTTCATTCTGACGAGAAGAAACCTTACTAATCAGTCTTCTCGAGATAGGAATCCAGAGATTGGAATGAGACTGTCGTATGAGTCCATGGACAGTCATATCCACTGTTTAAAATCGAAAAACAAATGAATAAGCTACCTAGGAAACTGCCGAAATCCACTTGCACTCTATGAGAAGTTCGCTTCAAAACAGATCAAGTATACATATGAGGGAGAAGAATATTACCTCGAAGCAGAGCTCATCCGAGGCAATGGCGAAGATGTCTCGTTGCTGTTTTTTGATCCTGAATTCGTTTCTTTATTTGAGATGTACAGTCCGAGATGGGTGCCGATGCAACGTTCTCACTCGTAGAACTCATTGCCGGATGCTCTCAAGTTCTGATCCTGAGTGCAGTTTATAATGATAACGTGAGTAAGTTATATGGAAGAGAGTGGAAGAGATTTCATACCTTGTAGAAATATTATCCAATTCATTAACTGAAAACGTTCATTACACTTTGAACTGCTTCCCTGTCTTGTTCAAAACTCATTCTCGATGGAAATAGAATATGAATATCAGTAATTATGATTCGGAAACGAGAAAACAATAGATTCACTGACGAGCCAACTTTTCATGCTCGTTTCAAAAACGAATTCATTCGTGGGTTCATATGAAGACAAATTATTCGAGATCTCTCTCGACACACCGATAAATAATTCATGAATAATTCGAAGTAGAATATCCTCCATCTGTTAGTTCCGGTGACAAAAAGAGTTCACTTTGATTTTCTCGTGGGATTACGATCTGCATCGCACAAATATTACCGTCAGACAAAGTATTAAGACATCTTCTTATTACAGTGCTACCCTCTGGCTTATGCTGTGATGAACAGGAAGACCGAAAAAGCGTACACACAATCCACTATGGCATTCAAGAGGAGAAATCCAAAAGTCATCCCAAAATCTGGCAGGACCAACTTTGAGCCTGCAATGAGCAATGCCATCGAGAAAACATATGAGATTCCAGTTCTTCGATGCAATTTCCATTCTGGCCGAGTAAGTCTATCTACCAGACATAAGAATAACTCCTCAGACCTCACTTGAAGAAACACGAAGTTCCATCCAGCCGCGCCTTCGTTTACTCTGCAACGTTCTATCATTCGTCTCGCTTCAGTTTTACCAAACAGTACATTCTACGTACGACTGAATGTGATTCACCCTATTATCAGCTTTTACATTTCTTGATCAATTTCAATGTTCAAACTAGGAAGTTATGAATAATGCTGAGAAACACGGAGTAGCTCTATATAGAAACAATAAAAGCCAGCACCCAGCCATGCACGAAATGCTGAAAAAATTCATCGCATGGTCTAAAGTACCCGAGCCGTACATGGATCGAGCGTTCGCATTGCTTAAGGAGGAGTGTGCGTCGAAGTTCCCCGACGGAGAGTTCGACAGTTTTATAGGATATTTCGATCATCAGTGGGTGAAGCACAAAGACAGAGCCTTTATAAGCATGTATCGGGTGAAACGACGCACGAATAATTTTAACGAGGCTCTTAACCGTGACCTTCGAAGAAAATATATAAATATATCTCCAAATTTACCACAATAATTGACAACCGAGATTCTGAAGAAATTTGAAACAGCTATCCACAAGAACTAGTTTCAAGGCTTGAAATTTCTGCCCGGATTTGTAGAAAACTCTCATCCAACGAAGTATAATTTAGTGCGCCACTACTGGCAATTCATAAATTATGAGTTTTTGCCCATGCGCATGATTTTCGAGTTTGGATCTAGTTTCAAACAATGTTTTATCCGATTCTCTTCGAAATGCAACCTCCCGGATGTCAGTTCAAGGGCTAAAGTTGGAGATATACGCATTCGGAGCTTTCAAGAATCGTGGAGCCTTCCTAGTGCTCACCAATTTGGCACTTTAGTCTTCTTCTCAATTCAAATCAGTTATATCATCTATTCTATTGAATGCAAATAAGTCTAGCTGAGTTTATTTCAACGAAAAGTCTACTCACTATCAATAAAAAGTACTTATGGAACTGAATAACCTTTGTTCATGCGTAGAAAAGTCCGTACTCTGACTCAGAAAGTGGAGAAATTTTTTTTGCTTCTTCCTACCATCTCTGACCGCTGAATAGTGCCTGGAACAATCTCCTCTGCATTCCAAAGGATTTGGTTGTTCAGACAAAATGAATTAAGAGGCCTTGAAAATCAATTTCGGGACTGATTTTGATGGAAGAAGTCACTTCCATGTGTGGGCGATCGTAAGAATTCGATAGTATGGTTTCCTCGGGAGTGAATCCTAAAATTTTCACAACCCTCCCCCAAAGATGGCATTGTCACCTTGACCAAGGTGAAAAGAATGATATTCGGCCGACCCGGGAGGAAGCGTCGTCCTAAAGAGGTGGAAGCCGAAGAACAGTTGTGGCTATCTTGGGATCGGCTGGATGCAGTTGAGTACTCTGACGCGAGCATCCAGCGATTTCTCGATGAGAACTCGATCTTCGAAGGAGAGATCCTCGACGAACCCGTTTCTTATGAATCAGATTATATCGAGAATATTCAAGATTATCCTCCACCAGGAGCTTCGAATTCAGAAGAAGAATCCTTTGTTGATAAGACTTTGGCAGCCTCTGAAAATGGTCCGTATGATGGTCAAGCTGCAGGTGATTTATACATCGTCATTAAATTATAATTGATACTGATGATGAGGAATCCGCAACTTTCTCGTAGTGCTCCTGAATCGCATCCAGATTTTGTGGAAATGACGAAAACATTTGAAGCCGCCATCGTTTTCCTGGCCCTTTTTCATTGACGAATCAGTTTCCACCGACATCGGATCTGCTTTCTATTGATGTGCGAAACATGTAGCAAAATTGCGAGTTTTCTCGTTCGTCGCATATAATTGATCCGTTGTGATTCATTTGGGCTTTTTGCGTCTCTGATTCTGTCCGATTACAATATTTCCAGAAGTTTCTCAGCCCATTTTTAAACTTATTACAAGAGCTTGAAAAAAAAACTGGAGAATGCAGAATTTTGATGTAGCAGAGTTCAAGCTTCTTATTCTGATGGGATCGCGATTTCGTTTTTTAAAAATGCAAGTTGCCTCGTTACAACATTGATTCTTCTCTAATTCCTATTTACGGCGCGCGGCGGATCTAAGATTTTTCCCATGTGAAGCTCCTCACGAGAAATTCAAAATGAGATGGAGCATGTGAATCTCCAATAGTCAGGAGCTGTTCTCTTTTGATTTGTTGATGAAACAGTCAATAATCCAAGGACAAGACTTTTTTTCTCACAGCAAATTACGACTTATCAGGATTGTAATTTCAATGCATCTCAATATTGTCCCTTGTATCTTGGTATTTTTTAGAGCTTATTTCTTGTCCTTTTCGATCAGCTATGGCATATTGACTTACGGCGAGCAGAATCTGGTATGTTTTGTTTTTATGAGATGAAAATATCATTTGTTGAAAATGCAAGGTTTCTTGATGTAACAAAATAACACTTTTCAAGATGCTAACTTCGGCGCATCTCACTATTTCTCCACGCACCGCAGAGCTCGTTTGATAACTTTTGTGACGAGCTTCAAATTGAGCTGAGAAATGTGGAGACTTTTGAGATACGCTGATTCGAGACGAGCTCAGAGCCCAGGGAGTCTTCTATTCGTATGAAGATAATCTTTGCGTTTTCAGAAATGAAGTACCTTTCGTCGAAATTGAGTAGCTCGGGTCTTTTATATCCAATTTGGACGTGCTTCGAGTCATTTTTAAGCTCTTGTGATGAGCTTCAAAACGAGCTGAATTACGTGCAATGATATTTCGGTGAAGAGCTATTCTTTGGTGATATTATGCAAGGAAAATGGCGACGAGCTCGGATTTATCATCCTTCTTGCAGAATCTGGACACGCTCCAAAAGCACTATGTTCTGCGATCATTTCAAGAGATAATATCAAATATTTCAAATTGCATATGTAGGTGTTCCTCTCATTGTGGTCATACCTGATGGTAACGAGGCAATTCTGAATGCAAATGAGGATGGTATCTACGAGTTTCAATTGTAAGAAGTTCACCGCAGAGTTGGCGGTGAAGAGATACTGAATCATGCATGATTCTGTTCAGAGATGAAATTGTTTTTTTTTGTCATCCATAATATTCATTCACTAATTGTGCTGTAACTACGAATATAGATGTTTACTTTGATGCTTTCTCAACACTCAAATTTAGAGTCCAATAGCAAATGTAATCAATTTACCCGAGGGATTTTCAATTTTCCCCTAAACATGCAAATATTCCTCAGCTTTTATTTGAAGTTTTGATTTTAGCAAACGAATAAGTGCTCGTACATACGTGAGATGGCCAAATGAGAGACTGTTCGTCCGGTGTAATCGAAGTAAATTCTTCTTCTAGCTTTAATATAGCCATCCCGCGGCTTCATAATATAAGAGGGGAGCTAAGAGCGAGACATATTCTCAGTTGATCAGTCATCAATGAATCAGATTGGCCAACTCCGCAATTTATACACTCTTCACGGCTGATTTTCAAAGCAATATGATATCATCTTCTTGTCTTGTGGTAGTCATAATTAGATTGATGTAATTTGAGTTAGAAGTATGCCGAGGAACAACATCTCACGGAGTATTTCATACATTCTGAAAACCTCTCACTAGGTGATGAAATGCGAGATCATCCTGAGGATGCGAAAAATTATTCCACCAATTCTCAAAGTTCAAATTGCCACAATCCATTGGAACAGGCAAATATTGTTTATATTATACCCCTGGCACCTGATCTTTCGATCTTTATCCAGGGGTTGCCCCCACGGGCGTGGGGCAGGGATACGCCCTGCCA
>JAPYYZ010014057.1:0-13315 GCA_030522705.1 Eretmocerus eremicus | reverse complement strand
GCCACACTCCGGCCAGCTCGACCAACGGCCAGGAGACTCTGCTCCAAAATCTCAACGGCCAAAATGGCCGCCGACCGACGCTCACGGCCCACGCGGCACGACACGAAGCCAAAATGGCCACCCGACCAACTCTGCTCACGGCCACGACCCGATCCTAATATGCGTACGTCTCCCCGGAGACGTCTCGGCCCGCGATACTCACTCCGCACGATGTCCATCGGCTTCCTCGGCCGTCATGTGCACTGATCTCCACCCTTATATGCGTACGTGTCCTCGGAGACGTCTCGGCCCGCGATGCTAAGTCCTCGTCACGTTACCTCGGCCATGAAGCGCACTATCCTCTCGGCCAGGCTCCGTCGCGACGCGGCAGAAACTCCGGGGCACTTGTGTCTCGGCCAAATTGGAGCAACGCGCGCACTACACAGCCCCGAAATCCGTCTGGCCAGGGCTCGACGACGCCCAAAACGACGCGCGAGGCTCTTCGGGGGATCCGCAGCGAGGGAGGAGATTCGAGAATTATGAGCAAGTCCACTCACCGTTTGACATTTGTCCTCTTCGGCCGTCCAATTCGATAAATATCAGCTCTTCCTAGCTGCAGTCCTCTGTAACTCAGTATTCGGGTAGGCCTCGACTCGGCCACAGAATCCTGGGGCTGGCGTGCGGCACCAGCCCCAGGAGCTTGCTCCAACTCGAGCACGAGGGAAAAGCGCGTGTGCTATGCACCAGACATACACTCCGAGTGGCAAAATGCCCGGACTCCGTCTTCCGCCCGCATAGCTTTCCCTCTCGGCCAGCTGCTCTTGATTGGCCGTCCGAATTCCGGAAGTCTTGTTCGGAATCTAGGGACTCCACTGAGCGCCAAGTCCGATTGTGCACGGGGGGCGAGCGAACCTTACGGCCAGAAATCGAGAAAGTTGCATTGTACAGTCTACCGGCCGTATATACGGCCCTGACGCTGATTTCCCCTCTACACGGCCGTTGCCTCCACCAGAACAAGTTCTCTCGCATATACCACGGCCCAGTGTGCGCGGAGGCATCGCGCAGTCCTCCTACACTCGGCCTGCATGCGCATATTACGTCCAGAGCTAATACACGGTCAAGTATACCTATCTCTACTTTCGCACGTCCGAGTATAACTATATCTACTCTTCTACGGCCGGAGTATATCTATATATGTTCATGCGCGGTCGAAAAGTGCTCCAAGATGCACTCACACGGCCTTTCTATACTTATACATACTGTTACACGGCCGCAACATACCTGGGGAATGCATTAGCACGGCCGTAGTATAGCTCTATATACTCGTACACGGCCGACTCGTACCCACGAGTGCACTTACACGGCCGTAGTATGCTTATATATACTCATATACGGCCAAATTGTATCCGTAAGTGCGCTCGCACGGCCGTGGTATACCTATACATACCGATACTAGCCTTCGAGGCTCTCGGCCGACATGTATGTACACATACGTATACGCCTGCATTCGTCGGCTGCTCAAAATCTGGCCCAACAGCCGCTGTCTAGGTGTCGGGCCAGATCTCCGGCTCTCTAGGTGGCCGTGATCTGGCCCGCCTATAGATCGCCGGACTGGCCGTGCGTAGCGCTGCCTCGGCAATGCGCGGTAGTCAGCTGTCTGCTCGGCCACGCGCTGCGCGAGCTCCCCGCCGTCGGCGTCGTCTACGTGGCCACCCGCGTGTCCGCGGCCGGGTTGGGGGCCCAGTGTTCATGAGCACCCGCCCCCAAGCCTCCGCGACCGGGTGTGAGTGTGTGCTGTGCGCGAGGAGTCACCAGGCGAGTGCAAACAGCACGTGCTCGCACCACCTAACCTGCGTGGCCGGCTGTTTGCAGCTCCCGGGGCTGCCGCGGATGGGCTTGCAGCTGCGATGGCGAGCAGCCCCGAGGTGTGCCCTTCACTGTTCCGGCAACCCGTTGGCTGCTGTGCTCCGGTGCTCCTTGGCCTTACGGCCGAATTCATGATCACCCGGCAACCGGGCGGAGTGTGTGTGTGTTCGCGTGCGTGGGAGCGGTGGCCGTTGCTCGCCGAGCGAGCGTCCAGCTGCTGCAGTGTTATGCGCCCGGGCCCCTCGGCCTCCCTCGTGGCCCGGAGTGCGTGAGCACCCGAGTCCGTTCATCGGCCATTCCCCCTATATCCGCGATTCATGGGTGCAGCACCGAGCCTGCGGGCAAGGGCTGTTACCGTGGGTTGTGGAGACGCGTCGGTGGAGCATCTCGGGATGCCTCGTCCGCTGCGTTGTTGCGCCTACCCGGGGCGAGCGCGTGGCCGCATCCTCGCGGAGGTACGCTCGGTGGCCTCGGCGTAGGCGCTCGCCCTCCCGGCCGCTACATCTCCGCCGCCGGATCAACACCTTGAGAAAAAGTAAAAATCGTAAATAACCGCTCTCGAGGCATGCTGGTCCGGGCGGTGGCGAGAGATTCTGTGGCTGCGACGGTTTTTACCATCGCACCCTGCTGCCTCTGGAAGCGGGGTGGCTCCCCCCTAGGCATGGTGGCATCACAAGCTCGCGTGATGTCTCTAGAGACACTGTCTATGGTGTCGTCAGGAGGGAGACCATCTCCGGGATCCAATGCCCCTAGGATCACGGTCTCAAACCGCTTTTCGTCAAGTTTGTGAACTTGCCATCGCAGCATAGGCCGGGCGTTCCTATCTCCTCTCCCTCTGTCTATCCTAAAATGGATGTGCTGGTGTTTGCTCAGTGTTTCTGTGTCGAGGACCTCCCACGCCGTAACTCGTCGTGCAAGCCCTGGACTGACGGAGGTCAGGTCTATCACAGAGGAAGATGAAGTTGCTTTTCGGTGCCATATCGCTTGTCCCACTTAGTTGAGCAGGACTTTGTCGAGCTTAGCCATGGTCACCGCAACTGCGATGCCACGCTCATCCTCGGGCCCTCCGCTCCAGGTTGGTGACTCGTTATTAAAGTCTCCGGCCACGACTACAAGCCCCTTCCACTGCTCCAGGCTATTCTCGAGCTCTTTCAGCTCGTTTCGGAAGTTATTCTTCGGAGCGTTGGTCGAGTAGTAGCACTATACACCGCGATGTCGCCGATAACTCTGCGAGCGTAGCCGTTTCCCCTCGTTAGTCTCTCAGCTTCGGTGAGCGAGGCATTCCAGATCTGGACGGCCACCCCTTTCGGTAGGTCTTGTGTCGTCCTGGCACTCCCCCGCCTGAGATTCTGCTCCGAAAAGATCAGGACGTCCACTCCCAGTCTTGTGGCTTCTGCTTCAAGGAGGTCGTGGGCGTCTTTGCTCCCTTCGAGATTCACCTGCAAGAGCTTGACCATTTCCGCGCTTGTTTTGGCGCCTGCCTGCCGCTCTTCCCCGTTGATAGGCAGTGCAGCATTGCCTCCCTGACCTATGGTTGCTGTTCACCTGCAGGGTTTTACAGCTCAGGCACTCGGGCTCCTTCACGTCGCAGTTGAGCGCTATACGGCTTTCCATGCCACAGTTGGAGCATCGATCCGATCGGCGCTCCTGCGGCTTGTCACACCTCGCAGACAAGTGGCCATACTGGAGGCAACTGTAGCACCTCGGGATACCACCGTTTTCGGGGGTCCTGAAGCTGACCCAAGCAATCAAGCACAATCAGAAACTAACTATGTCCTCTTTCATTGCTTCTTGATCGCTAATTTATTGCCGCACCAAGAAATTCATTGCTCCACACCCGTGCGAGAGATGCATGTTTTCGCTAGCTTCCACCTGAAGCTAGCGAAAACATTTATTGCTTCGGCCACACTGGACCGATGGTAACCTTGGGGGCTCATTTTTTATCGCTCAATTCATTGCTCCTGATCCCGTTCCAGGAATCTTCCCAACCTCAATCCCGATCGAGACATCGATGTTTTTGCTAGCTTCAGGACCTGGAGCTAGCGAAAACAGATTGCTCCGCTTCTACTGAAGCGATCGTTACGTTCGAGGGCTCATCTTCTATTGCTCAATTTATTGCTCCAGATGCCGTTTCAAAAATTCTCTTAACCTCAATCCCGGTCGAGATATCGATGTTTTCGCTAGCTTCAGGCCTGAAGCTAGCGAAAACATTTACTGCTCCGGTCCTAATAAACCGATCGGAACGTTTGAGGGTTCATCTCCTATTGCTCAATTCATCACTCCAGATGCCATTCCAAAGATTTTCCTAACCTCAATCCCGATCGAGATGTCGATGTTTTCGCTAATTCCAGGCCTGAAGCTAGCGAAAACAGTTATTGCTCCGGTTTTAATGAGCCAATTTTGACGCTTAAGGGCTCATCCTTTATTGCTCAATTCATTGCTCCAGATCCCGTTCCGAAGATCTCCCTAACCTCAATCCTGATTGAGATATTGACTTTTTCGCTAGCTTCAGGCCTGGAGCTAGCGAGAAGTTCCTCGTGTGGGTAAGCGTTCACATTTACTCTGATGTTGACATGAAAAGAATGATTCAATTCTATCATAAGTCGCCGATGCTGGGGTACTTCGAACATTTCTGGAAATCATTCCGTATCCAAAACATGAACTTTTGCAGCCATTAAAATACTCGATAGTATCTTAAAGGTGACGCCGTCTATGTCAATTCCGAATGATTTTCTCTCGGTCTTCTCTATTTGCCTCCGAAAGTTTTTCAATCGGTTTGATCTACTGGAAAACAATTTCTTCAATATTTATCGATTTGAAACAAATTTTCGTGTCGGTTGACGTATATTCATAATTCTATCAAAAAATCCGATGAAATCCCATAATGAGACTTTGCTCCGGTATTTTGCTGAAAACTTTTATCCAATTCGACCGATTTTGATTTTTTAGAACGTATCTGGCGGGTAATTGAGAAACGAATTATGTATTTATTAAAGGAAAATTTTTGAGCCTCCGCGTGATTTCAGAGTCCAAAATCGCCGAAAATTATGCCATACCAAATACCTTTTCTGATCGTATCTCAAAAAATTTTTAGAGATTTCTCGAATTCGTGAGATAGCAATCTAGCTGGAAATTTTTTTACATCCTCCGTGAGCGTTATGTATCTCTGGCACGTATTCCAGTGCGATTCAAAAGTCAAAAAACGCAGAAAATGTATTTTTTCCACGAAATCTCCCTCAGACGGTTTTGTAACTTACTTGAATGTTTCTTAAGAATCTTTCCAAATCCAAAAAGTCGTCAAATACGTAGCAGCTTCTTTTAACAGCACTTTTTCATTCAGAAAATGAGGTCTACAGCGCATGCCCATACTTGGAGAGCACTGCGAATAATTTTGTTGGTTAGCTGAAACGGTTACCTCCAAAATGAGTCCAGGGCAAGTTGGTTCGATGCACTAAAACCAGCGATGCAGCCGTATTGGAATTTAAAAACATTCATCACTCCGGTTCTAGTGGAGGAAGCGTAATATTTATAGCCTAGTCCTTTATTGCAATTTTCATCGCACCAGATTCGCCCTGAAGCTAGCGAAAACGTGTTTTCCTGCAATTCTAATGAAGTGCTTGTTATCTCCGTGGGCTCAAATTTTCCTCCTCTAACAATTGCTCCAATGATCCTATAGTTTTCAGCCGACAGTCTTGACCATTAGACCGATGAGGCATGATCTGGTTCTGAATCCGGAATGTCTACTTTTTCGACACGACAAATGAATAGGCTATTTACAAATAGGTGTGGGATATTTTACCAGGAATATTCTAGATGATGACCAACATGCCACGCGAAGAGGAATATTCCTCGAACATACATCTGGTCGAAACATTAGCAATGAATGAGCCAGTCATCTTCCCAGAACTAGGCAAGGATATTGCACTCGTCATAAACCCTAAACCCATTGATGGAACAACCGAATACACAACATGCACAGGGTTTTGATCAGGCTCCATTTTAATGCATTTACAGATTCGCAGGCGAGTTTTAGAGCTATTCCCCAACCTGACGCCATCTACGTCAATGTAGAAAGGTTTCCCCCCGACTTGTTTTGCCTCCCAAAGTTTTTTGATCGGTTTGATGGATCAGAAACCACTTTCTCAACTCGTTTTGGGCCGAAAATTGTTTTCTTGTGACGACTAGGCGTATATAAGTGATTGGACCGAACTATCCGATCAAATCCAAGGATAAAACTTTGTTCCAGTAGCTCCAGTAGCATAACTCTCATCCAATTTGACCGATTCCAATTTTCAGAAGAGCATCTGGAAGGTTATTGAAAAACCTATCATTACGTCTGTTGGAAAGAGTTCTCTGAATTTCCCACGTGGTCTCAGAGTCTAAAACGCCTGAAAATCATGGCATACTGAACATCTTTCTTGATCCTATCTCAAAAAATTTTGTAGAATTTTTCTTCACTTCGTGAGAGAGAAATCTAGGTGAGAAATTTTTTTAGATTTCCCATGAGGGTTAAGTGCATTTGACACGTATTAAAGTGCGATTGAGAAGTCAAGAGACGCAGAAAATGCATTTTCCCCCCGAAATCTCCCTCAAAAGGTTTCGTAACTCACTTGAGTGTGTTTGTTGAATCATTAGACACATTTTTCGAGAATCTTCCCAAATCCATAGAAGTCGTGGAGTACGTAGCAGCTTTTTTTAAATCCATCAATCGGTTTAGGGCTTATGAGGAGTGGAATATCCTTGCCTAGTTCTGGGAAGATGACTGGCTTGTTCATTGCAAATTTCTTGACCAGATGTATGTATGAGGAATATTCCTTTTTACGTGGTATGTTGGTTATCATCTAGAATATTCCTGGTGAAATATCCCATGGCTATTCGTGAATAGCCTATTCATTCGTCGTTTCGAGAAAGTAGACATTTCGAATCAAAACCAGATCATACCTCATCGGTCTAATGGTCAAGACTGTCGGCTAGAAGCTATAGGATCATTAGAGCAATTGTTAGAGGAGGAAAATTCAAGCCCACGGAGATAACAAACACTTCAGTAGAATCGCAAGAACACTCGTTTTCGCTCGCTCCAAGGCGAATCTGGTGCGATGAAAATTGCAATAAAGGACTAGGCTATAAATATCACGCTCCCTTCACTAGAACCGGAGTGATAAATGTTTTTCAATGTTGATACGGCTGAATCGCTGGTTTTAGTGCATCGAACCAACTTTCCCTGGACTCATTTTGGAGATAACCGTTTCAGTCAACAAACAAAATTATCCGCAGTGCTCTGCAAGTATGCGCATGCGCTGTAGACCTCATTTTCTGAATGAAAAAGTGCTGTTAAAAGAAGCTGCTACGTATTTGACGACTTTTTGGATTTGGAAAGATTCTTAAGAAATGTGTCTTGCATGTAAAATGATCCAACGAACACATTCAAGTAAGTTACAAAACCATCCAAGGGAGATTTCGGGGGAAATATGCATTTTCTGCGCTTTTTGACTTCTGAATCGCACTGAAATACGTGCCAGAGGCACATAACGCTCACGGAGGATGTGAAAAAAATTTCTAGCTAGATTCCTATCTCACGAAATCCCGGAGGAGTCTCGCAACATTGCAGACACGATACTGTGTGGTTTCCCTCCTCGAGCCGGCTGAGGACTTGAACGAAACTACTGCTACTCACTCGATCAGACAAGATCGCGCAGAAACTCGGCAGAACCCCTCGAGACTGCGACTGATACAGTGATAAGACTCCCTCTGGGTACTATTTCAGTATCGCAGTGGTATCACAAGTCTCACTCACCGCTGCGGTGACACAAGCCTTTCTCTGGAGCAGTGCCGACATGGTCCCGCAACAGTCTCGGAGGAGTCCCGCAAGAGTAGAGCCAAAGTTGTTGTCTTACTCCTTCCTGGCACTGGCGGAGCATCGCTGCTGTTACGCAAATCATTATTCCCAAGAGCGCTTACGTGGTGACTTGAGGACGGCGGACTACCGCAAAACTGCAGTTCAGGGACTGCAAAAACACATGACGGGTCCTGGCAGAGTATCGCTACACGAATACGAGACTTCCTCGCGGGCAGTACCGACGCGGTACCGCAACGGTCCCGGCGTAGTCCCGCATAGTTGCAAACATGATAAGGAAGCTCTCTGCTCGGGCTGGCGGAGTACTTATAGGGAACCACGGCCACTCTTTCGATCTTGCGAAATCTAGCGAGACTTCTGGCGGGGTCCTCCGAGGCTGCAGTCGAGATACTGAAGAGGTCCCATCTGGGTACCGTTCCAGTATCGTGGCGGTACCGCAAACCTCAAAAATTGTTCAAAATTGTTATCATACTCCTAACTGTCGAATATGTTATCATACTCCTCCCTCGCACTGGCGGAGTACCGCTGCTGTCACGCAATTGATCATCTCGAAGAGCGCTAGTGCGATGATTCGAGGACGATAGACTACCGTAAAAAAGCAGTCCAGAGACTGCGCAGACGCATGACGGGTCTCGAGAATGCACGATCTTCCGAGATAAATATCCAATCTATCCATGAAGAAATATGTTATTCCCGTACTCTTAGAATTCAAATTTTTCCAGCTGATTAAATGATTTTTAACGGCGAAATTCCCACGTTACAACAAACATGAAACGGAAAATCTCTTTAAATTGCTCATATCCAAGGATACTATATTCTATAGTTCATGCAATTTTGCGATATTTGGGTGCCTGCAAAATTGCATAGGATGCGGTATGCACCTCGTTTGTGAGGTTGCCCGCTTCTGAGTGATTCTTCCGACCCTCAGCTGCGGCTCGGACCGAAAACAATTTGTACTTCGCACAGAAAAAAATCGCAAAAGTGGCCACCTTAGGATGGTCATACGATATATCTATGACAGTGAGATGAGTTTCAAAGGAATGGTCCCACCAGATCATCAACTATGGAGAGACCATTTATTGACTCAATCGTCCAGGATCAACTAATTTTCATCAATATGGAACCTACACTCGTTATAAAGTGATGTACATACATTTTTAGTTCATCATAGATGAAAGGTAGGCTTTTCTTCAGACCCTATCTTCTCCTGTCAAGGATAATTCATAGTGTAGGGTGAACCAATCGTTTCCCATGGAGAAATCCAATGATCTGAGTGCCCCAATAGTAATGCGCTAAGTAATGGCTGTTGAGAGAGGTATGATCATTAAGAGCGAGTGCTATTGCTGCTACCATAGTTAATGTGGAATAATTATTACACAGTTTTCACAATGATTGCATGTCATTTACCGCAAGTCATCATTGATACTATTACGTAATGCTACTACATACTCCCCCACGAAAAATTGGATGTTCAGTAATCAAGACTCAGCAATCACAAATTTTCCCACGATGCAGAATGACTGTTTTGTAGTCATACGCATACACCCGAGGCACATCTGTCAAGATAATTGTTGGTGCCAGAGTAGACCCTAACCAATTTAATGGCTGTACACTTGTATTTCCCATACTATTGACTGGAATGAATTTTATTCAACTAAAAACAAGGAGCATTATGTACAAATCAATTAGCATGGACATGGCATGGTAACGTACTTTACGCTCTCAACATCATGAACAAAAGGAGGATTATCGGGAATGATGCTTGAACTCGTATTGTACTCAGACTAGAATGCTCCACATGGCGAATCAAAGAATGTGAACACAGACAAAACAGAGGCTTGGGAATAAATCTTCTGTAAACATTCCATTCTCACCTCCGTGCCAGTTAGACCTAAATAGTTCACTCCGCCATGGAGATGAATCATGTAGAACTTTGATTGATAACTGAAATCCACACTATTGAATATGGATCAAGGCACACAAACATTAACAAGTACAATGGAAGGAGAACAAGCTTACAAAACAATAATTGAAATCTTCCAAGCTTCATGGTCGGTGAAGGTCAAAATGTAGAGAAGACGCTAATGTGACTCATGAAAGAGAGACAATGTCAGGATCATGGAGATCATTCCAATAAGTACTGTCCTCTGAAAGCAGAGGACTTCGGTAGTGTCACAGTGGGAATTGGAAAAATATCAACAGCAAATACATACAGTCTGCACGATACAGGGAACCAATCATGTTCCATATTTAACAAGCCATTTCGCCCAAGGATTGACAGAGTTGTGTATAGAGAACTTTCACATCAAATCAGCAGCACTCATAAACTGTTTACACTTGGCCTTGGTGAACAAATTTCCAAATGGCAGCTAATCACTTCTTGAAATCCACTGGCTGAAATAAGGAATGGTGCACAAAGTACCACTCGTCTCCAAAATTATTAAATACTTGGGAAATAAGAGTAACTCATCTGAAGTAAATTCTCGCTAATAGCCCATGCAGAGCAATCTGCCACTGCTCTGCAGGCGAGGACCGTCGACATCACTCCCTGAAGCGGATCTCCGCCCCGAACACAGAACGGGTCGTAGAGCTGGTCGACCTCGAGGATGCTGTGCCCGCGGCCTGCAGACACCGGCAACCAGCGCGAGGAGATCGCAAAGACAGCTCTCACCCTCCGCGGGACACAAGCACAAGCGCGCGGCTAGACACTCGCGAGGCAACACTGAACGAACCCAGGACGACTTCGCACTCACGCCGGGTCGCCGAAGACGGTCAAAGCTGTGAGATGTCCTGGGTTTTCAATGCGACACGAAGATCCACATCACCTCGAACGCGTACCCGTCGAGCGTCATGCCCGCATGACACTAACGTCATGCTCGGGCTTTCGGGCGAGACGCTCATGACGCTCCGGCGAGACGCGTATGACACTGCATGACGCCTCGGCTAGACGCACATGACGCTGCCGGGCGTCATAAATGAGGCATTTGTTAATAATTTTGCAATTGCAGGTACAAATCGATAAGCCCGTACAAATTATATAAATATTTTCCCCGGGATGCTTATTTCGTTTATTCCATTGCTATTTCCGCTGGTAATAAACTTTGGAATCAGGCTGTATTAAGAAACCCCGCCTTCAAGTAACTGCTCCTTCCTCGTGGCTCTCCAGCAGATGTAGCTAGTCGAAGAGTCCTTGCCTTTTTCGCTGCCGGAGCTGCACCCTGATTCGGAACGGTGGAAATGTTTTGGGTGCTGTCCAGTGATGTAGATGTTCGTTTCCTGACCTCGCGGCTCGCCGTTTGGAAAGCATGCAGTTCGGCAAGAGATTCGAACGCATGCACAAGATTACCATTTTTTCACCTAGTTCAGGAACTTCCACCGCTATGCCAGACGTACTTGAAGCCTAACCCCCGCGCAATTGGCCACAAAAGTGTATATTCCTCGTATTACTGCGGGGAAGCATTTCATTAATGAGAATCCTGCGGTCTGGCACATAGGTTTTTGCATTAGAGTCAAGCAAAGTGGGCTCGATATTTTGAGCAGTAAAATAATTGTGGGTGATCGAGCGCTTCGCCCTCATCACATCCCTGGCTAGATTGCTACTGGAGAGCTCGACTACGCAAGATGGTAACGCGCGTGAGCTAGTGGTCGAGACTCGGGGAGATGATCTTAATTATCCGTCGCATGCCAAACGCGTCCTTCCAGTCGCGCGCCCGGGTTGCAGGACTTGGATATCAGTAATGTCCCTTGCCTCCGGCGACGGAAGAATGGTTCCGAGCACTGCGAAACAAATAAGGCCTACCTCGGCGACTGAGGCAGCGCAGTCCCTTTCCAAGGCCCCGTTCATTCCTTCACTCCGCTCCTCAGCGCGCGAGTAGACAGTCGCGCAAGTTTCAGATGAAATATTCAAGCTCGAAGATTGATGTAGATGCTCAGCATCACAGTTTCAACTATCAATATTAGTCTTATATTCCCGTGGAGTACTCTGGATATCCGTCATGAATTCAGTCAGATTCGAGATCTGATCTTTTATGAGAGAATTTCGCTCAAGAAGCCGCTGACAATCCAGGCGGTGCTTCTCTCGCTGTGAGTTTTGCCTCCCCACGAGTTGCTCAAGGGACGATATTCGCGCCAACAGCTGATCGTTCACCCCACTCACTGCTGGCTTAGGAGGCGAGGAGGAAATGACAGCGTCATGCCGTCCCAAGAGAGTATTTATTTTGTCAAGCTGCTTCTGAGTCATGTCATGTTGTTTAAAAAGTAGGTCCAGAGTACTTCGCGATGTTGGGGTCCACTTATCCGCAAGAAGATCAAAAGCTGGCTGCACTGGTGTACCGCTGGTATTTCCCTCCGTAGTCCCAGCACTACGCTCCAATGGTGTTGGCGAGAGCGTTGACTGGGTTTCAGCAGTTGGCTGCGCCCCCAGTGGCTGGTTTCGAATCTTTGCGGGCTGAGATCTAGGGTGTCCGGAGATGGCAGTGCTGTTAGGTGCAGGTACTCCAGCGGTTGGTAGACGAGAGCTTAGCCGTGAGCACGCTTCAAGTGCGACCCTCACACCAGCGCACCAGCTTCTGCTTCCTATCCCCTCTTCTTTCTCTCCGGTGGGCTTCGTGCTCTTTCTGGCAGCCGATGTCGTCTGCTTAGCCACGCTCGAGACATCGTTTTGCACCAATCTTCGCTCACCTCATGACACCTTGAGCACCTCGATGGTGCATTGCTCTATGATGTTTCTGAGTACTTTGCATGGATGAAGCGCTTGCAGTCATCGCATTGTTTACCGCAGCCTGTGCGCAGGATGGTGATGCATATGTGGCAGGTGTTGTCGCTCATCATGCAACAGATGGCAGATAGGTGTCAGCTGAGCAGACGACCACGCGAAGCTGGGCTAATGATCGGCTGATGATCGCCGGGCGTGCGCAGAAGGTTGTATTTTGACGCCAAACACTACCGAGCGGGTGTTGTTGTTCGATTCGCACAATTGGAATTATTCCTCCCCGGCTCGGATAGGAGCCATGCAGTAATGCTCCACAAGCATGAGCCGGCGAGAGGAATCCCAATCTGCGAGAAAACGCCACTCAGGACGACGTTTTGATGATGAGAACGTCATCACAATTCGTGACTAGTCAAAATTTGGTCTGAAAACATACGTATCAAGTCATGGAACATACATAAATAGATGAATATATGGGTAGGGACGGCTACATCCCCCCTCTACGGTGTGCATAACCTTGACGAGGTGAGTGGGCTTGTCACTAAGAAGCACACCATCCGGAATCCTGAGATGATATCTGTCCCAAGATGACTCTCAGGGGGGAAGGAAAACCCGCGCCGGACGCGACTCCAGTTGGCGGCTGGGGAGACCCGTACTGCGGCGTGACTGGAGTGCGGCAGCTTTGTCACCTCCGGGTCTGTCGCGGTCAGGTCGGAGTCAAATAAAATAGCTCCCGTGGACCGAACCAAAATCATCCCGGCGTTGAGGCTAGCCGGAATGGGCTTTCCGGCCTTAAAACAACTATGAATAAGGAAGATATGAATATGATTACCCCAGGTGGGTCGATAATCGCAAGTGCGGCGAATCCCACCAGAGATTCTGACCGAGTGGGAGCCTCGGTAGTCTCT
>JAPYYZ010014047.1:0-12312 GCA_030522705.1 Eretmocerus eremicus | reverse complement strand
TATACACGTAATTGGCGCGCTTTTGCAGTCCGCGGCCGCAGCGAGTGCACTTGCAAAGTGGCTACGATCTTCTGGAAATTTTCAAAATTTTCAACATTATAATTCATTAGTTGGTGAACTTAAGAATGGAGGATCAAACGGAGGATGAAGAGATGCCAATGAGCAGCGACAAAGAGCCTGAAAGTGAACAATACTCAGAGAACTTGCTCCATGAAGAACTTGCCAAGTTTCAGGAGGGAATCGAAAACGAAAGCGAAATTCTGTTCGAAACTGAAGTGACAGATAATGTAGATAATGAGCAGAGCCATGATGAGCCGATAATCAATGAAACAGAAACGGCAGAAAGCATTCCGCAGCACGATGACGAACCAATAGCCAATGAAACAGAAACGACAGAAAATGAAACGCAACACGATGATGAGCCGACAGTTAAATTAACCAACTTGCCGATTGCAAGAATCCGCAAGATTATCAAAACTGACCCTGAGATTAACCTGGTTAATCAGGATGCTGTATTCCTCATCACTAAAGCCACGGTAAGATATTATTGTCGTTTTGGTCTATGCTTTTCAATGGACAAAGATGATTCTCATCGGAGGAGAAGGGATGTAATTTTGTTCTTACACTTCATCACCTCATGACAATTCTATAGTTTGACTTGCATATGATGGGAGGTTGTAATTTCATTCATTCACTGAAATCAAATTTCTTACGGACTTGTTATTTGTGCAGGAACTCTTCATCGACTGCATGACAAAAGAATCATATAAGTATACATACCAATCTAAGAAGAAAACCATACAAAAACATGATGTACAAAGTGCTATAGACAATGTGGATGCTCTAGTTTTTCTGGATGGATTTTGATGAGCTTTATTACTCATACAGAAAAGTTATGTTATGTCATAGAATGTAAGTAGATTATTTTGTGCATATGTGATTGAATATCTGAGTAGATAAATGTCTCTACCTGATGAGTGAGTTGATAATAAAATATTCTTCATTCTTAATGATGTAATATCTAAATTTGTTGAGAAAATGTGGGGGATCAAGAATGATTAACACTTGATTACAATTTTCCCGAGTAATTTATTAGATTATACTGATATAATGCTCTTTCTCTTTCGAGAAAGAAAAAAAAAACAAATCAGTCTCATTTCATATCGGTCAAAGATTTGAACAAACTAGTTGGTGTTGAAAAAACACCATGTAGCAAATCATTAATGCTCACGCGTTTAATATAAATCATGGACATGAATGGTGGAAATACTTCTATAATTTACAGGAAAAAAGGATGTACTTATAACTATTAAGAAATACACAATATGCACATATAATGTATGATTTACAGTGACGTATAGCCAAGGAGCTTCAATTAGCTGAGAACACTTATGGATGGAAAATTGCATATCAGTGGTTCAATTTTTGAAAAAATTTCATAATTGAATACGTCATTGTCTAAAGAATGGATAAGTGACGATTCATTCGTTGAAATAGTCTCCCAACATCGATAAGATATTCGATATCATTTCCGAACTTGCGTTCAAAATAAATTAATAAATCGTTATACTTGTTACTAGTATAAAATGTGCAATCAATTTCTGAAATTACAATGATTCATCGCGAATTTCTATTGAGACATGTAGTTTCGCCATCACGAAAGCCGTCTTCAATCATCTTACATTCTTAGATAATTACACACGGTATTACGTCGAACAGAATCGTTCACATGTACGATTCGACAATAAGAATTCAAAATGTACTTTTAGGCATACTTCTTTACAACTCGGGAAGAGCATCGCTCCTATATTCAAAATAAAAGTCCGCCGAATGACGCAAGAGAACAAAGTATCGTTAGGATAATAAAACATGATTGATTGAGATTCAGTATCCATTGAAAAAGCACTCATTACATTAGCTCACTTCTTACGTTTGGTCTTTCGACGTCGATTGTCTCCTTTCATTGTATTAGGATCAGCGGCCGCGTTTGAAGTTCCAGTTTTACTTTGATTGTACAAATTGTTCAGGAAGTCCTCAAATTCTGCTTTGCTGGTTAATGATAAGAATTATTTATTCGGTGAGAAGGTAGAAACTTGACTATATTACGAAGATGACACTTGAACAATTATATCATCAAATACTCACCTAGTATTTGGATCTGATTGCCTCTTTTTGCTGGTTGTCGCCGTGTGTGGCGGAGGTCTCTGACCCAGAACAATTCGGTATTGAACAGTGTGAGTATTAGCTTTGAGGTGTTTCAAGTTACCAGCTTGACAAGCAGCCCAATCTGTCACGTCGTACACAGCTCCTTCCATGCAAGCATAGTAATGCCAAAGAAAACCCATCACGCGAGATTCCGCCCATATATCACCCTGTAAGATGCGATGAATCATTCATTTACAAAAAAAAAACCAGTGAGATAAAATTGGAATAAATTCCAAATTTTGATATTTTTTCATGAGGGAAATATAACAGTAATGATCAGAACTGTCCAGAAAAAATCGTCCTGATCATTATTGTCATACTTAATGCACCAAACATTGTTTTGAATTGCTTAAAAACTAGAACTTACTTCTTTTGCACTATGTCTTATTTTACATTGGGCACAGAAGCGGGCTGCATAACACGGACGTTGAGTGGGAATACGTTTGTGCCTCAACCCGCAATTTGTACAGCGTATTGTATTTGCAGCTTGTTCCATTTTTCTATGCAACTGAGATAAGAGATCGCTCAATTCACCCCAAGCAGCTTCAACTTGCCTGGTTTGGTCAAATGCTTGTCTCCGTTCCTGAAACCATGTATCAACTTGAGTATCTCTAATTAGCACGTTTGGGTAGTTCAAGGGCAAATAAACTTACAGGTTCACCAATGATATCAAATGCATGGACTAGAATTTTGAAAGCTTCCTCTGCACCAGGTTGATTATTTTTGTCAGGGTGAACTAAGAAAGCTTGCCTCTTGTAGTATTTTTTGATGTCATCATCAGTGCAAGTTGGAGTTACTCCTAATATACTATAAGGATCCTTGCCTTTGCAAGCAAGCAACCTTTTCATTGCTTCTTCTCCAGTACTTGGTAAAGCTATGTTATTTTCTAATCCACCTCGTATCCAATGCGTATTTTCATCTTTGTCTTCATTTTTTGAATTCAGTCTTCTCCAAAATGCAAATCGACTGTTTCCGACCCAGCTGTCTATTTGCTTGGCGATCGCGTTTAAGAAGCGAATTTTCGAGACTGTTGAAACTACATGAGACCATGAATATTTCATGTACAGAACAACATGATACCAAGCGCACTTTCCCCTGGAATAATAGAAATATAAATTTATAACAAGAGAAATATATTGCTATGAAAAAAATGTTGAAATCATAAGAATTTGCTTACAGTTGGATGACAAGATTAGCACTCATACTGGCAACGTCAGAGATCAAGTGAAGAAACCAGAAGAATACTTTTAATCCCACTTTGCTCCAACGATTCAAATATTTTTGAGCAGTCCTGTATGCATCTTTAAGAGGAATATCCTTGTTTTCTCGCCTACGATTTCTTTGACCTTTTCTGATTTGCTGAACTTTCTCACTCTGAGAATGTTTGGAACTCTTATCTTTGATCAGCTTTTTATCATCTTTCATTTTGTTACTAGCCTGTTGGTTTTTTTCAATTTTGTCATAAGAAATCGTTTGACTAAAGCTATTAGCTGTATTCAGATTATTATTGATTTGGATCGGACGTTTCTGTAGATTGGGCGTATTTTTTGAACTATTATTTTGAATTTTGGAATTATTCAAAGTTTCTCCCTTTTCTCCTTTTTTGGAAGACTTGAAACTTTTCTTCTTTTCAAATTGATCAGATCGATCAAATGTTACCTCTGGAGATTCTGTGGATGAGCCAAGATTATCCAAAGACACCCAACGTCTTGATAGATTTGAATTAATTTTGTCAGAAGCTTTTCTAGGCAACTGAATCTTTGGAGAACCATGCTCATCGCTCCCAGATGAATTTTGCCTCTTCAGCAGAGCTGGTTTTGTTTTATTCTTTGAATTCTTACTCAGAACTTTCTTGCTTGTGCTTTCTTGTTTTGGTTTTGATAAGGGAGTTGTCAAAGGGGATGGTGGGTTTGGAACAGATTTAGTTAAAACGTCTGAGTAAGAAGGTCTCATAGGCTTAACTTCAGCAACCATTCGAGGTTTCTTCTGCTGTGCATCTGATGCTGTCCTAGGCAATTCTTCAATTTCCTTTGTTTCAGTATTTGGTTGAGGTGCTAGAGTAACATTCGAAGAGCTACCAAAGGGGCTGTATGTTCCTGACTGATTAGGTACCCAATTTCCTACTAAATTGTCTATCAATTGCTTTCCATTTGGATTTTGAGGAGTGACATGAGCAGAAGGTGGTATCTGAAATCATGATATTATCAGTCAAAATATGAATTGATTTGTTTAAATCCACAAGATATTAGGTTTAATATTGGAATTCAGATGATATGGAGTTTTTTTCACAAGAAGCATTATTGACCTACTGATTCTTCTTTCTATTCAAGTTATGTGTAAATCAAAGTTATGCTCTAAAACTTAAGTACACATCAAAGCATTTTTTGCTTGTTTCCACTCACTGTTGACAAAATAATTTGAAATTTTTAAGAAAGATAGATAGAAAGCAAGGTTATTTTTCTCAAAAACAATGCACTCAAAAGTTGAATTTTGAATTCTATATATCATATTATTTTTGTTTAGAAATGTAAGTAACATATTTCCTAACCTGAGATGGTTGGTTATGAAAGAGTCCATACTCTTGATCAACTGATCCTTGATTACCATTGTATGGAGTCATGTTTCTGCGATCAGCTATGATCTGAGAGGCATTTCCATAAATCACATTGATGAAATTACCTCC
Source organism: Eretmocerus eremicus (assembly GCA_030522705.1). Taxonomy (NCBI): domain Eukaryota; kingdom Metazoa; phylum Arthropoda; class Insecta; order Hymenoptera; family Aphelinidae; genus Eretmocerus; species Eretmocerus eremicus. The sequence goes on along the minus strand of JAPYYZ010014047.1, from coordinate 7,424 downwards.
TCCAACATCAATGGTACCAACTAGATCATTATTTTCATTGATTCCAAGATGATTCACTGTTTGAGGTGGAAAATACATCCGTTCCGTTGTTGTAGGAGGTTCATACTGAGATCTCTCTTGCATATAGATTGCTTGCGGAACTTGATTCACTGGTGGAATAGGAGAAGCATGGGGATGCAGTGCTGTGTTAGCTACGTAACGCTGCGCCTGACTGGGGTTATACTCGGTCCAATTTTGTGGTCGTGTAGGCTGATTAGATGCACCAAACTGCACATACTGCCCAGCAGAGTTTTCCAAATCAGCAGTCATGGCTTCGATAATTTTGTCCAAAGACATACGTTTGTAGTCTGGAGGTAAATGTTGTTGACCTGACATGTCGTCTGAGATTCCTGTGTCAAGACACACAAACATAGGGAAGATTGTCTAAATCATGATATTGATAATTCTGGATGCACAGCAAATAATCCAGTGCAATCAAGAATCTACAAAGTAATGGTACTCATGGATGAAAAACACAGCTGACTAGGCTACTACCTACCGAGCTCATGTAAACACAAGGAAAAACTGCAACACCTCACAAACTTTTTCTATTTCAAAGCTTAGGTTTTTGTCAAGTGTTTGTGTAAAATAATCAGAGCACTGTGCCAGGACTTTTCAGTCTGCATCAAAAGCTCGTTCGCAAAACAAGCCCAGATGTGACGATCAATAACAAGTCGAGATCGCATTTTCAATCGCAAAAGATGTGCACACAGGAATCACTGAGCAGCTGCAAAAGTAGCAGACAAACACCGAAACTGCGAGGTATGATTTCGAAATGTTTTCGATGAGAGAGACTATTCAAAAGTTTTGCAACAACATAACCTATAACGAGCGCGATAAGCACCCTTGTGGACGTAGATGAGTTTATAGCTGGTGCAGACTCGAGGGAGGGATGTAACATAGCGATAATTCGTAGTTCGGCTATAATTACCTTCGGATACAGCATGAAATCGGTATTTTGGCTCAGGTATCACATCGGGGGTGTGCACGGGGTCGCGCTCGATGCAATTACGCGAAAAAAATGCCAAAAATACCAAAAACATGTTTCTGCTACGCGCAGCGAATCACAATGAACGCGCCGTTCTCCGAGACCATATGTAGATAACAGATTGCAAAGTTACTCCCGCACTCCGTCTCTGCTCGGTATCACCTCTCAATTTTTTTTATCTAGAGGATCGTTCCTCTACAATAAGATCTATCGAATTCGGTCGCAATTTTTCAACTTACAGCAAGCGAATAGAAAGTAGTTTGATTTAAAGCGCTTCGCGTTCCCGCAGCATAATAAATGTAAGCTAATTAAAAGAGGGGGCCGCGACAATTTAGAGGACATCAAAAGAGTCAGGGGGAACAAATAAGCTGATGATCCAGCACTATAGTTTGGGAGATTGAGTAACGCGCGGACACGCTTTTTCTGAGCGCGCGCGTCTCGTGCTAAATTATATCAGGGGTCTTATCTTTTCGGAGAAATGCTGACGATAGATAGTTCTTTTTTTTTTCGCGTCATCGGCAGCACGACTCGAAACTCACAGTGGCAAACTGAGCGAAGGTATATTGTTTCATTGTAACATCGATTATCGATCGTTGAAAATTGATCCATTTATCATTGATATTTATCATGATTTCAGACGAGGCAATAATTTTCTTTTTATTGAAATTCTTGGTCAATTCCGAGCGCTCAAGGTCGTGATTATACAGGCGTCCCTCCTTATCCGCGGTTCTGGCACCACATCCTCGGTATCCGCGGTTTGAGCCTTGGCTTCCGCGGTTCTCTGTAAATAAAATCCATTTCGACTTTATCAAATTTTCATTAGCTCTCTATCAACTGAGAGATCCGGAGTTGGTACGACTGGGAAAATTCTTTTGATCCCATTAGGGTACTCGATGAATCCGTATGATGGCGAATAGTAGATTACGCACCTAGGGAGTGAAAGAGGGTTATTAGTCCCTCTCGGGTGAATATTATCGCTCGAAGTGAGAGTGATAAGAACCCGAGAGGGGTGATCCTCTTCACTTCCTAGAAGCGTATTATACTTTTTACTACGAAGGAGAGAAAGTACGTGTGGGTCCCACTCGTCGGGGTGGGAGAAAATAGCGCGTACTTCCTCGAGTGGTTAGGAATTTTTTTGATAGATGGTCTGAGGATTTTGCAGTGAATAGATTAACGCCTGTGACATATGTTTCTAGTCTTGCTGTCTCAGTTATTGAAAACGAGTCTTTGAAAAAAATTGACAAAACTTCGAAGTGTCCGTATAATATCAATCATTATAGCTTACTTTCAAATTATTTCTTGATGGCAACTTTAGTGTAAGGGGATATCAGTGTGGAAGAAGAACGATAGAAACAGTGTAAAAATATAAATCAGATAGGAGATCTCCTCATACAGGGACTCAAGTCATAGAGACGGGAGCGAGTTATTCATGTGCATCGTGCGGGAACGAGACTGACATAGGAGAACTCGTAACGAGATAGAATCGGTCGCTATTCTTTTCCTCGAATTTTTCAAATCAAAGTTGTTTGCATCACATTGAAGGAATAGAGAATACATTTTCATTATTCAATACAGGGATTGAGGAACATTTCAAATAGTGATATAGGACTACGAGAAAAATTATAACCAAAAGTAAGAGAATGAAAAGGACAATAAATTATTATAGGTCAAATCATCAAATTTTTCTCCTACACTGTTCAATCTCAATTCTATATAATTTTTTTCAATCCAACGTGTTGAACTATGTTGTTTTAGTCCATTTCCGGGCCAAAAATGTCGAGTACTGTAGGTTACAACTTCACTGCCGTATTTGGCGCATAATTTTGGGCGGGATCCACCAGTCGGATTTTTATGCTTGTGACATCTGGAAGGAACTTTTAAGAGCTATCAATTGATCACGTGCAAGATCTTGATGAAGTCCCCCTCATTGACTTTGCGATTGGAGTAGCCAAAACTCGCGCTGTGGGTCATAACTTTTCTGACGTATTTTTAAATTATTTTACAATAAAATCTTTGCTTTGTATGGCAACAATCTGATTAGAAAAAGGTGTATCACGCAACAAGTGTGGAAATCACCAAACAAAAAAGTGTTGAGAAAGAGAACAATTTTTTGAGCGTATACCCACTTGCCCGGCTCCGAAATAGCCTTCGAGGTCACGTTGTAATGGTAGAGGATTCTGAGTGTAACGGGTTAAAAATTTTTACCACAATGAACATCTCGAGGAAATTATTTGGTCGGTGAATTTGGTTTTATTCCAAAAGTACTACGAACTACAGTGTCGGTACAAGAATCGTCAACGATTTCATCGTAATTGCCGGGAAGTGTATTCCAGGTTCACGTGAATTACGTGATGCCATTTAGGAAATGGAGTGGATAAAGTTTAGCACTGCAATGTCAATCATTCCCTGCATTTGACTCTGCGTACTGGATACATATCTTATGGTATTTTTTATACATAGATGGGAACAAAAATACAGCTAATTATAGTATATTTCGATACAAGGGCGTAGGAGTTGGAATTCGCACCTCGAATGATATTTTCTGACCCGAACCGAAGGCGAGGGTCGGAATCATCACGAAGATGCGAAATCCAACATTTGCGACCGTGTATCGACAGATATTTTTCGTTTCTTCTGTTTTATGTTTTATGTTTTATGTTTCTTCTGTTTGACTAAATGCGATCCAAGTGATTGATTGTGTCCAAAGCGCCAATATATTTTTACCCTTCAGCATTACGAAAGCCTCATTTCTATATATTTGTCGACTCACGCCTCGTGGCATGTGTTTGGTGCAGGGCGGAGATATATCATGTGAGATGCTTCGATTATTTCCTCCATAATCACAGTTTGATCTCTGCTATAGAGGAAGATTCTTGTGATCCTATGGGATCCCATGGTGCCCCGAAGGACTGGAAAATTTCTGAACCAAAATATTCTCTGGAACTCGGTCTTCAAAGTATTCCCAGCAACGATGCAGGTACTGAACTCTGAGATCGAAACAAATTACACAGGCCCACATTTTGAAGGAAGATCCTTTCCTAAAGAAGTGAACAACTTGAACTTGAGTAAAATCGTGCGCTGAATCCAAATTTGCCATCAGTTCTGTTCGACTACCCTCAAACTTTCGAAATATTCCATCTAAATTGTGTTAGAGATTTTGGATTTTAGACCTCAGAATCGGAAAGAGGGAAAATTTTTACGACGAGAAGTAAACTACAAGAATATTTTTGGATTCCCGTGGGTAACGCAAGGGGAGGACCAGGGTCACCAATCCTCACCATAATTTTTTTACAGTCTTGTATCCCCTAGTAGATGAAGAACCCAGAGTATCTCCATCAAATGGGCACTCTGTCCCAAGATACAGCTATAAATATTAGCATTGGCCATATAGGCCTGCGTTAAAAAGTTGTATATATAAATATACTATTAATGCTGATGTCTATAGCTGTATTTCGGAACAGAAGGCCTATTTGCCGGAAATGCCTGGGATTCCTCACATTCTCGGTAGTACGAGTCTATAAAAAAAGTTTTGGTGAAGATTGGTGTTCCGAAGACCTGACCCCCCTCCCCCTCTTGTTAATTTGCAACGATCTCATCAGAGTGAGCCGGTTGACTCACTCTGGTTGTGATCGAGTACCCGAGGTTATTTAAGTGACCAAATACTCGAGGTGATACTCGTTATCAACTGCTACTCTAGGTGATTTTTGTGATCGAGTACTCGAGGTGAGCTTTGTGTTCGAATGATCGAAGTGACTTACTTATGTAATCGAGTCATCGAAATGATTTTGATCGAGATGATGATCGAGTATTCGGGACGATCCTTGTCGTCGTGGACTCAAGGTGTTTTTAGTGATCGGTTGCTCGAGGTGACCTCCGTGTTAGAGTAATTGGGGTGAATTTTGTGATCGAATCAGAATCAATTTTGTGGCCGAGTTAGAGGTGACTGTCGCGATGAGTGATCGAGGTGTTCATCGTGATCGAATATTTGAGGTGATACTCGTCTTCGAGTATTTGGAGGGATTCTCGTACATCCACTCGATCACGACAGCCACCTCGAGTATTCGGTTACGAAAATTATTTCGATTATTGGATTTCAAAAGTCACCTGTACCATTCAATCAGGAAGGCCACCTCGAGCGCTCGATCACGGAATTCACCTCAAGTACCCGATCAATAAAAATACTTTGAGTCTACGTTGACAAGTATGACCTCGAGTAGTCGATCACGAATGTATGACCTCGATCGCAATTTATTGCAAAAATCATTTCGATCACAAAGGTCACACCTAAGACTCGATAACGAGTATTACCAAAAGTATTAATCACGAAAATTATCTAGTGCACTTGATATTTAACGAGTATCACCCCGAAGACTCGATTACTAAAATCTTTTCCGGTACTTGATCACAATAGGATTGTTCGGAATATTTACAAGTCATCGCGAAATTCCAAAATTATCTCAAATCTTGGCTGGGTGAGGTCCCGCGGAATATTTAAAGGTTCCTTTTTCGATCCTCGGATCCATTCTCGATATGTCACCTTGCCACATCGCTGCCTGGAATATGTTAAAAAGTCTATGTAACAAAATATTCTCGTTCAGAATGTTCCTAGACCTCGGTCTCGCGAGGTACCATAGGATTCCAAAAAAATTTTTTCAATGCCGCTCTGGCGAAAGTGAGGGTGAAACAAAATTTTGCAACTACTGTGAACTTGAATGAGTTAACCCACTCACTTATAAATGTCATCTACAGACAACATAATTTTAGGTGATGCTATCTTGTAATTATGTTCTCTCTCGATCATATGGAACTATTCAAATATCAAGATTGACGTCTTAGCTGATGGAATACAGCACTAAGTTGATTGACATCGCAATATACGCTCAAATAAAGCTTATTCTCTGAGACCATTTTGACAAAAAGTGAGGTTCGGATCGATTTTGTCTCCATTATTTCGACTTTACAACGTATGGCGGCCAGTCTCGGAGGTGAATCATGCCGAAATACTCCTCCGGATCTAAATTAAGATGTTTTCATGGTTAAAATGAGGATTGTTCGGGTTAAAAAAATCATCGGGGGCTGTGAAAAGTTGTCGTCTATATACGACAATGGCACTGAACACGTTTTCCTGATTTCGGAATCTTTTCCAAAACAGATGCGCCGCAGTGTGAACCTGAGAAAGGCTAGAGAAAGACGTGAATCAAGTCTAATCTACGATTGGGAACGGGAACGATTGTGATGTGAAAAATTTAATTTTTGTCGGCTCTCCGCGATTCGATTTTCGGGGTGCAGAAATTGCAATCTGGCTTGTTTCAAGGACTTTTACTCGACTGAATGATTCTGTTCGTTTTATTCTATTCTGCAGAAGCACAGGTTAGAAAAAGTTCTAGAATAGTTCTGCGCAGTTCTTTGAGCAGGGAACATTCCTTCTATGTATTTGAAATATTCAAGATGATTTACGATGTATTTGATTCTTTGTGAATGAAAAATCAACATTTTTTGAAGTATGTGTTGTATCGGAGGAATCTATACGGTGAGTATGATTTTCAAGATTCAAAATCATATTTAGGATTGATTAGTCGTGGAATAAATAGAAATTCGCCGGAATGATTCACGAGAGAGACCGTCCAGTGTCATTGTCATCTATGAACGACATTCAATATCTCGAAGTTGCAGCATCCAGAGTCGATTCTCGAGGGTTTCCCCGTAGTTTTTTACATGCTGTCAACGCAATTACGAGGTAAAAAGATTTTTCCCAAAGCTGGAACATAATTATCCAGTGAGCGGGTTAAAATATTGAAGATTGGAGGGTACCAAACTCATTCTACTTACAAATTAAGTTCGCACATCCCTATTTCATTCGGCATTTCACGGAGATTGTACATCAGCTGTATTGAGATTCATAGATACCATAGCAGCGAAGTAACTGGCCGATAATTTCATCAGCTGAAAGATTCATGCTCGACTCATGACTTTTATCCTCTTTTGAGAATGATTTTGATTATAGTCAATGAGAATCGCTCACTCGTGCAAATGATTCAAGCGAGAGAGTTGACATTTTACCAGCCGTCAAAACACAAGGTTGCTGGGATTTTCGAATAATGAATGCAATCATTCGACGATTCCTTGGGCTAGCTGAGGGCCAGTCACATAAACATCTATAGATAATGAGATATAGGAGTATGCATTGTATTCTCCATCGCACGTTAGAGGAAAAAAACCAGTTTGATAGTTCAAATTCTTACATGGATTCAAAGATACTTTCGTTAATATTGATGATCGTTTGGCCTAGGTAGCATATAAACATCAAGATCGTATACATCCCCAATGTAACGCAAACGCCTACATACTTCATGACCAGGGGAGCATTTCCGTAGCTCAACTAAAATGTAAATGTTGC
>JAPYYZ010014031.1:0-10230 GCA_030522705.1 Eretmocerus eremicus | reverse complement strand
CAGGCGTCCCTCGTTTTACGCGGGGGTTACGTACTCAAAAAGTCCCGCGTAAATCAAGACCTTATCCTTATGGGAAGAGAGGGGTTATGTTCCCGTTAATGGTTGGTCACCAATCAAAATTCCAATTTCATTCATCCAAAATTTCTGTAAAAGGCTTTCTAAACTCATAAATGCATATAACTATCAAGGTATATATAGAATAATGATAAAAGGTCGAACATTTTTTTCCCATTATCTCGGATAGTTCTTATAGTTGATTCGTTTACTTCGTATCTTCGAGCGATGATACTAATTTTTTCTCTGGCTTCGATTAAATTCAAAACTTTCAGTTTTTTGCCTAGACTCAGCACCTTTCTCTTCTTCCCACTTTTTGAGCTCGGAGAATCAGCTTTTTTTGTTGGGGCCATCGTTATCGAAAGGAAATTGACTAGTTAATTACACTTAGAATTTTGTTCGCGAGTTGGATGGATCGTACTTAAAATTTGGTCAAGGGCGGACCTCAATCAATGTTGCTTCAAAACAGCGCAAGTTTAGGTAGTCGAATGATTCGAAGCATTCCTTGGCATTCATTCCCATGTTGCTCGAGAAATTTTCGAATGAAACCGCGTAAAATCAAGGGATGAACCGCGTAAATTGAGGGAAGGTGTCAAACGTGGAACCGCGTTATTTCAAAACCGCGTAAAAAAAATCCGCGTAAAACGAGGGACGCCTGTATTTCACCACTCTAACCTCAGAATCGGACATTTTCCTCCTTTTTGCGGCTCTCGTGTCGTGGTGAAAAGTATCAATCACTTCGGGCGTAAGAGCTCGTCCGGGCCCTTAGGACATGTCCCCCTCGCTGCGCTCGGTCGACACCACGTCCTAGGACTCGAACTCGCCTTCCGCCCTCAGACTGGGCGGCCGACGCGCCATCTTGCGGCCAAAACGTATTTTGTTGTCAAAAAATTTTCTCATTGATTAAAAACTATTTGAAAGATACCGCCACCTGCGGGGAATTTTTCTACACTTTTAATAAAAAGTTTCGTGAAGAAAGGTGCAAAATTGAACCCGTAAACTTGCAGGAACTTGTTGGAACATTATTGAAGAGGATAGGAATCTTTCCCGCGAGTTTACGGGTTCAATTTTGCACCTTTCTTCACGAAACTTTTTTTCAAATTTGTAGAAAAATTCCCCGCAGGTGGCGGTATCTTTCAAATAGTTTCTAATTGTTCAGAAAAATTTTTATTAACAAAATACGTTTCGGCCGCAAGATGAAACGTCGAACGCACTGGGGAGGACTCTTAACGTCCAACGTCTTAGCGTCGTCTTAACGCGTCTCAGCGTCCAGGAGGTTGGGTCACCAACAGTGTGAACGCCAATGCGGGCCGCTGGGACGTTAAGACGTTAGAGCGTTGGGACGTTGGAGCGCTAAGACTTGTGAATCCCGTCTCAGTGATGTAATCTACTATTTCACGTGGGCTCGGAATGTCTCCAATAGGCACCGCCATGGCGTAGGCATACAGAATGTTACATATTGCGAATCATTACCGACTAAGGTGACGTTATAAAAAATAACGCCACGCCAGCCCTTGGCAACGTTGCGCAATGAAGAACATCTTAACGTTGCTATGGAAGATTCCTCGCCCCTTGTGATAAAAAGTATTAGGATCTAATCTCCGGAAGTAGAGTTTCCGCCCGCTCCACGCCGCTCGCCTCCAAAATGGCGTCAATCGGACCGGAGAAGTGTAGGCCGAGAGCCAAGCCGGGCGCGGGGGAGACTCCCCTTCCGGAGGTTGGATCCCAATTCGCTCCGGTAAAGTTAACTCCGCGCGACCTCTGCTGGCTGATTCGCACGTGAGAAAGCGAGGGACCCACGCACACACTCGACCCTTATATCACACGTACATAAAGATGCAGTGGCACACATGAGCCACCCACAATCGGGTCCCTCGTTGGCTGTCGCCGCCGCGAGCGCTGCACATCAGATTTTTAACGCTCCATTTTTCATTACCGGAGCGAATAGTGTGAAACGTATGAGGTTTAGTTGCCGATTGGGCACTCGGGTTTCGCATGGCTCTCTCGCTGCGCTTGAGCGCCAACGCGCCCTCGTGCGCGATCGGTAACTACCTATTCCTCACTCGTTACACTATGTACTATTATGACACCGCACGTGGACCGGTAGTCTTATACGAAGGACTGGTTGTGACTCGAGCGAAGCGAGTGTTACAAGTCAAAAATATTTTATCCCATGAGTACCTAAAAATCATGTTCAAAGTTGCGATTTTTAGATTAGAGTGCTATAAAAAAATTTTTACACCGGTGTATCGAAACATTTAGTTTTCATACTGAATATCGACGTGAGGATTTCCCATTCTTTTTTTCGCATAAATTCATAAATGATACTTTCCACCCAGTGAACGTATGTATGCTAATGTCCGGCACGAAGACGGCTCGTCTCCCAAGCGAAACGAGGGACATATGAATCCTTAGTTCTCACCCATTCCAATGCCCGAAATAATTGTGCAAGTAAATAGAGGAGATAATTTTCCATTTTTCACATCATTTTCAGCTTTACTCCTGCTGTTTGTTTACTTTTCCAACCAAATTGTTTTAATATGGATAATTTCTTACATTTTTGGAGCAAACAAGCTCTAGTTACAAAATAATATCAGACAAGATACATCGAGCTTATCGTCTTGCGCTTTTCATTCTACTGCTAAATCGAGCACAGAACTCGCTCCATGCGCTCAACCGTCAGCTGTTTGATCTATAAATCGTAGTATCTCATCTATTCCAGCTCAAATGTATCGATTTCTCGTAATAAATGACGAACAAGACAAGTGCAAAAAATTTCTCGCCCTGAAACTCCTTCTCGGCCTTGTGTAACTATTCTATCGCGTATTACACTTATGCATCAGTCATTCTTCATCTGCGTGAGGGATAGTGTGTATGCATGAAGAGTGATCCATCTCAGCTAAAAATACTGTGTTCCGACAGCATTACGCAGCTATCACAAGGCTTCCAATGTCAAACATATTTTTGCAGCTTTTTTCGTCCATATGGCTATCATCAGTTTATTACAACAGTCCGAAAGCTCAGCGACATCTGACTTTCAAGTCGTTCTATGACTTTCCCTGCGATTGTAGAGCATGTACAGAGAATTGGTGTGAGAAATTGTACGACCGAGCTCAGGTCAGACCCTATTTTCTTAACTTGGTCCTTGTTCTAATCAGTATCTAGAAAGGAAGAAAATCCCCTGTAATTTTCTAATATCTTCTTACAGGAGGCACTTATCCCTGAATCCAAGGCTTCTGTTGAAAAAGAACTCTTTGCAGAAATCGAATCAATCAAAAAAGAAATGGAAATGAGTCCCTTCTATACAATGAAACTTGTCCAAATTCATCTCGTGCACAAATTGAAGAGTTTAATGGTTAAAACTTGGCAAGACTCCCCCATGCCTTCGCTCGTGACTTTTGAAGCAGTGAAACTGCTGATTAAGTTGTTTGGAATGTTCTTTTCGTGCAACCCCAGATTGGTATATAGACTGAGTTCAAAGCCTCAAAGGATTACTCAACTAGTTTCAAAGGATGGTCAATGAAGGAAGAAGTGTTTGATGATTTAGGAAATCGTGATCATGTGACGATTGAAGATGGTATGGTGCAATTCTCTCTACAATTTGGATGTGTGATTTTTTATCCTTGAGATATTCAAAATCTTTCATATATTGGCCTTAGAATTGAAAATTCCAAAGAATTCGATTTTGAATTCAACTTTTAAAAAAGCATTCTTTTTAAATTGAACTTAATTTATCAACTTTTGTATACTTTACATTGTTTTCTAATAAAGATGGTTATCTTCATCTATTGTAGCTATGGAAATTATCATCAATTCTATCTCAAACGCTTTATAACATACAGAGGTGTGTCAATGATATTTGGTTCGTAAATCGTCATTCGAGGACTAGTTTTAAATTTCTTCATCAACCTCAAATTTGAGGCCGATTTATAATGAAATATTGATCACAATTTGATCGTCGAGATGTTAATCAATGGAAAAATGTATCTGACTGACATCGTGAAAAAAATCGCCTGGACCCAGGATCGAACTGGGAACCTTCTCAATGCCGGTGAGACGCTCTGCCAGATAAGCTATCCAGGGCTCGGCGATCTCCTGTCTCGATGTCAGTCACATACATTCGCGCCTTTTCTGTGCCGAAGTCAGATGCATTTTTTCATTGATTAACATCTCTTCGATCAAATTGTGATCAATATTTCATTATAAATCGGCCTCAAATTTGAGGTTGATGGAGAAATATAAAATTAGTCCTCCAATGCCGAATTACGAACCAAATATCATTGATTCACATAAGAGGACGATTTAAGCTCGAAAAGTGTAGCCTGAATACAGAGGTGTAGTTTTTAGGTTTTTTTCTATCATGAAGGTGTTTGTGGTCGAAATATATAGTGAAAATATTTTTGATTGCCAGAATCGAATACTTTTTGAGAATTAATCATTTTATAAGTAGTCTAGAGTGTACTTAACCATGATGATTCTTTTCTCTATATAAGAGCATCCATCAACAACACAGGTATTAGAAATATCAAGAAAAGCAGTGAACAATTGCTATATTGAGTCAATTTTGAATCCTTTGCGAAATTGAGATCACCCTTTCCTGTTGGTGAATAATCTAATTTCATTACCTTTATTTCCCAAATCATAGCCCGAACCACAAGCAAGCAACAAGTTGAAGAGTGCTCAATGAAAATAGTCCGACTAGAGGATTGGAATTCATTCAATTTTTTGCACATGGGCACCTTACTTAATTTGAACATGTTTTCCGAAAGTGACGCGCTTTCCATAATTTCATGGTAAAGATTTGGCTCATCCCAAGCTTCCTCTCTGCATCCTAAAGAGGGATCAACTCATCAACAAGCACATTATGTTCGCCGATATCTCTAAAGGAAAACTGCCATTACCTCTACTTACACCCTCACGGAATTCACGCTGGGGATACGAGATCGAGTATCATTTTCAACTTTGCAAGTAGGTAGGTATAATGATGTGAAGGGGCCTAAAGGGTCGAACGTTCACTCCCATCAAACAATAACGAATAATTAGCACATCACCAAGGAGGGGTCTCTCTCGATCGCCGCATCCGCTTGGAGAAATCCAACAGTCTTGAAAAAAGGATCAGCTCCTCCAAAATAGCTGAAGAAACCTACTGATTTAATCTCTTGTTCCGCGGTCCGAGGTAAACTGCTTGAACTGTTCGCCATTTTACAAATTTAATGATTATGGTTTCCTCTTAGAGTCGAGTTTCTTTTATTAACAATGTCTCTGTTAATTTATCAAGTCGTTTGAGAAAACATGCTATTTTGGATCAGATATTCATGCGATACCTCAGTTTGATAGTTCCATGTGATCGCAAATTATGTAGATTTAATAGGACCACACTCCAATTTCGTACTTCAATATGTTACAGAACGTTTTATGGGATATTTCCGTATTATTTTCATCAGGCTAACACAGGGAGGGACTGGGTTCCGGGTCACAAATCTTCACGAAAAACCTTTCTACAGACTCACACAACCTGAAAAATGAAAAATCTAAAGTATGACAAATGGGCCGCGTGTCCGCAGATTCAGCCAACAACGTGAGCATTTCAAACATAATAATATCTATTAATACAACTTCTTAACACGAGCCCATATAGGCAACGCAAAAATTTTTTTCGGTACTTTGCCGCCTAAAAGTAATGAGTCATGCACTCTTTCAGTAAAACCGCAATAACTCGGAACCCTCTCAGTCTACGGAAAAAATGAGAAAGGGATCTAAAAGTTCAGAAAAAATTCTACCATTCTGTGTTCTTCAAATATTTTTAATGCTTTTTTCATACTCATAATTGGGATTGAAAAAATAAAGAAAAAAAGTGGTTTCAGTCATTGTCATTTTGAGAGTAATGAAGCTAGATCAAAATTTCAAAATGCATCTTGCACATCTTTTCAAGAGCTTCAAACACGTTCACTGCGACGTATTTCCATTTTTTCATAGAGGTGTGATATAGACGAATTTTTTTCGGCTAAATTGATCCATCGTGATTAGAATTTTTTTGACTAGCTGTTTACGTTTATTCGAGAAAGAATCAACAAAATTGGGCATCCGAGGCTTTGTTCGAATTTGCGTGAGCAAATTCGTGGGTACGAAATTCCAAAATTGGGACTCACCGGTGAGCCTCATCGCAGTGAACGTGTTCACTCCTTTCTTTTGGAAACGTTCTAAGATGATTTTGAGCCGAATTATGTGCTCTGAAAGATCGTCGCGGTCACGCGAAACAATTTTAATTTGGATTTATCTCTCAACCTTTTTTCAGAGCAATATTATTAATTTTCGAGTATTAATTAAATAATGATTCATCAAGCTGTGGAGTGGAGTGACCCCTCTGTGAATCCATGAATTCATGTATTTTGAATTGGGATTTTGTGTTTTGTCTCATTCTATATTGTTTGTCATTGTGTATTGACTGTTCGTTATTCAGAGCTCAAAACTTGCCTCCAAAACACTTTAAAACATTTTTAAAAAACGGAATTGAAGCTCTTGAAAAAATTCACAAGTCATTCAATCTAATTCAAATCCCTGCTCAACTTCATTATTGAATGATACATCTACCTAATCATTGCATATTCGAGTTTCGTAAAAATTTCCCAAAAAAAGTCGAGAACAAAATGACAGAATTCTGGAAATGAATTAATAGCGGAAAATTAAGAAAGTTCATCGCCGCGTGAAAATTTGTTGCTTATGCTTCATTCTGTACTAATTGTAAGTTTTCAAAAAGATTTGATTTAGATAATTCTTTTTTACATCCAACGGAATTTGCTCAATGGATGAGATTTTTGTATACGTTCGCTGGACTTTCAATTAATCACAGGGATCCGAGAAACTGTATTATTCACCCACACAAGCAATTAGGTATCTGAGAGCAAATTCTTAATTTCATTTGCGCTAAATATTGCTGTAACGAAAACCCCATGCAGGATTTTCGCTATGATCGAAGTATTTGTTACAATCGAAGTAGGGAAATTCTTGCACTCACTATACTGAGATCTTAAGCTCTAACGACAATATAGACTAGTACGTCTTTCCATGGTATTGTTGTTTTTCATGAACTTTATTAGTGGGTTCTCCCATTATGTTTTTGTGGCAGATTTCGGGTGGATCTCATCTGTCGACTGTGGCGTGTGTGTGTGCGAGTCTTATCGAGTGCGTAACCCTGCGTTCAACTCTCTCTGACTCTCATCTCCAATTGCTCCGATCCGAGTCACACCGAAGCAATAATCTGAAGCAAAAACAATCGAGTAGCGAAGATAATGCAATAATCATCGAGACTCGTGATCAAAATGAGTAGGATCAGGTGGCCTCTTGTAATATTCTGATTATAGAATTGAGGCATCGCTTGGACTCTGCTTCTCTTCTTTTCAAAGTTCGAGGTAAGTACTTGCACTCTTTGCAGTCTGCATGTCTCCGATATTTTTTGCTAACAATCTGTATACTTCTAAATACCGGTCAACTTCATCAGATTTTACTATGAAAACTAATGGGATGTTTTGCTCATTTTGCAACTAGTGGTAGAATCTTACATATATTTTGGACACGATCATTCTTCCCTAAATAGTATTCAAAGCACATTCTAAGAAATCACAATATATAGTCTTATATCAAAACAAATGGTTTGATTGATGCTAATTTGCTTATTCAAGCATATGTCTTACTTACGCTTGCGGCATCAGCAACTCAAAGAAACTTATGGTTATGATCTCTCATTGGAGTATCGTTACCTTTGGTTATATCAGTGACTTCACTGTCGGTGGGATTTGATTGTTTCATTCAATCAAGGTTGTTACACTGAATCCAACAGATTCACTCATCGCTATGTGACAAATTAACTTCAAGTCATATCAGTCTGGAAATTGGGTGTCACAATGATACAAAAAAGTGATCAGAATGTGAGATCTTACACATGTGTTGAGCCTGCGAAAAATCATCTGAAAGTACTTATCCACAATGTCTCTGACTATTGAGTACATAGATTCCACTCATTTTGCATGGTTCAAACTAGTATTCTTTACTCTTAAAACTAACAAATTTCAAGGTTTATTGGATGAATAGTCCTTTAATAAAAGAGACTGATAAACCAATGGAAGAATCATGTAAGAATTTGTCCTTATTATTCAGAGATGCCTTACTCTTAATGATGCATTGATTCCTTTGAGGAATGATCAACATCTAAATAAATTCATCATGAAGCTTCTATATTAAAAAACTGCAATGTACAATCTCTTAAATATGATGTGAGGAGGATTTCATTGGAAATTTTTAAGGATGTGATTGTGGTAATTTGCACTTCAGTCATTCTTCTCGGCGAGACTCTGTTATATATCAGAAACTTGTGTAATAAATCTGCTATCCAAGAATTTATATAGTTCAAGTTCATTATCAACCTCTGGAGACTCACAAACTGACTTGACTTGAAGGATCGAGATGTATCCAAGAATAGAACAGTTATTCTCCAGTATCTCAATCTAGAACAGGCAAAACTTACCATTTTTTTGAGCTTGAGTAGATAACTGAGTGTTCAAGTAAAATCAATTCCTCTTAGATGTAGCACTGCTTATGCAATCCATAGTATTGATGCCATTATAGAAAATGGAAAAAATTATTTTCTGATCAGATGATACCAGGACTAGATTCTTGAATCAATACACATTTCTACTATGAGCATGAGTTGCCGAGACAAAATGGAAATTTTTATCATTCCTATTCAAATCGGTTTCCAATTTTATTACTTGATATATTGCATTTGTGTCACAATAAGTGCCATGGTTCTATATTTCTTCAATATCGAGTACAAGAGGTCAGTTGAGTACACAGAAGTGGGATATGGCTTGATTAAAATAGTTACAGTATCTATAATAAAGCTGCAAAATGCATTCTGCCCTACCTAAAATAAATGACTCATTTAAAATGACTCAGGGATTTGAGACACTAGAAATGAATCATTTGAAAATGACCCATTTAAAATGATTTATTTAAAATGACTCATTTAAAAAACTTGAAGAATTTTACAACAATCAATGCATCTTTTAATATTCTCATCTCCATTTTAGGTTGATGAAAATTTCTTTGATCAGATAACCCAAATGAGTCATTTCAAATGAATCATTTTAAATGGGTCATTTTCTTAAATGAGTCATTTTAGTGTCTCAAGTCCCTGAGTCATTTAAAATTAGTCATCTATTTTAGGCAGGATAAGTCTAGGTATGTTGAGTTTGCACGTCTGGGAGCCGAGTAATCTCGATCTCACGTGTAAGACGCCGTTTATAGACTTTAGCGCATATAAGAAGTATATATAGCCTTATTGGGTACATGTCATATAGGCGGAAAGAAATTACACGCGCTTTTGGATTCGTCAAAAAATTCTCTTTTGTAGATTTATAATAACTCAGCTCCACTTGATCGAAATTGAACAAACGTACTTCAGCTCATTTGAATGATCTTCAAACAAGCTTCAGAATGAACTAAGGCACGTTGAAACATCTTGAGAGCGCCCAAAGTCAGAGGCTCCAGTTGCTTATTAGTGTGCCCTTACTGAGTACATATGAATCTTATAATACCTTGGAATTTTTTTCTTTGAACGTTTCCAAATTTTGATCGCATGCATTTTATGTCACGACATCCCTAAAATGTTGACGATTTCTCGTAGCTCAATTTCTCATCGAACACTGAGAATCTGCTACGTCTCTATGATATTTTGTCTGCGTGTATAGTATGGATTTGAAAGAATCGATACTTTTCTAAGACTAAAGAAAGTATAAGATCATAGTTGAATTCCTTCGCCTCATAATCGATGTAATTGACGACGAAAAGTGACGAGTTAGAATCCTTACAAATTTGTGTTTCGGTTCCTGTAACTTGAAGTGATTCCTCTGTAAAACTGAACAATGTATCTCTATAACATCTAGTAAACGTTTGTCCTGAGCAACCATATAATACATAGTAATAATAATACATAGCAATTCTAGCTGTTTCAGTTCAGTATTCAACTGAGAGAAGAGACTCGATGGAAGTCGGCTTAGCGATGTCGTGACTCAAAACTCGGCAGCAAGATCGAAGGCGTGCTGAGTCTCCTGCATCACTTTGAGAATTGAGTTGGACCTCGAGTTGGACACATAATCGGATCGAACTTATTACTGCTCG
>JAPYYZ010013992.1:0-11374 GCA_030522705.1 Eretmocerus eremicus | reverse complement strand
CGACGACGACGACGACGAAGAACACGATGACAAATCTACAGACCTGACGTAAAGCTGCGGGGCCTTGCTCTGTCAAGGTATGAACGTATAAAGTCAACTTGGTCTTGCATAGTTTGAGTTTTGACGCTTTGACGCGGTTCGAGCGCTAATCTGCCGTCCTGGGGAAGAAAAGACGTGTGGCAATTTTTGACGAAAATGAGATGAAAATAGTTTCGAATTGGATTCTTCGAGACCAAAGTTTGAGAGCCAACTCGTAGTCTCTATCATTTTAACCCATTAGGTCCAATGTATTTGGGAGAGACGTTCTGTCGCAAATCTCACCTTCGCCTTTTAAGCCATACGTGTTTTCTTCCCCAGGACGGCAGTAATATCCTCGATACAGTTGGAAAGTACTTCAACGTCAAAGTTGGATCCAATCTCGTTTTCTGAACCGTAAAAACAAGTCAGCTGGAAAAATATGTTCATCCTGGCACGGTCTGTTACTGTGATTTTGACGCAGCAAATATTTTTCTCACCATTCTAACTTGAAACGGTCGCGTACAAACGTAGTTTTAAGGTGGAAACTCAAGGTTGCTCTATGCTTGCTCGGCTATTTCGGGTGTAAAGGACTTGTTTTTCCTCGCTTCGCTCTGGGAATAAACGCTAGCGTGCAAGGCAGTATTGTGGCATTCATTTTGCGATTAAACTTCGGCGATTTTAGATGAAATCCGGACCTGTGACTAATTTTCTAAGATTTTTTGATCGATAGGAATCCCTCTCCTTCTTCACGAAATATGTTGCTTTTGGCAAGGATTTCTCAAATCTCATTGACTGACTGTCGGGAGTTTTGATAGGTTTCGAAAAACTATAAAGACATCAAATTGAGTCTCATCTAGATGAAATGTGACGGCATTGGAGTCATCGATAACGAGAAATGGACTCGTCATCCATAGAATCCACGAGCCGAATG
The DNA here is from genome assembly GCA_030522705.1 of Eretmocerus eremicus. Lineage (NCBI taxonomy): Eukaryota > Metazoa > Arthropoda > Insecta > Hymenoptera > Aphelinidae > Eretmocerus > Eretmocerus eremicus. The sequence continues at coordinate 10,425 of JAPYYZ010013992.1, read as the reverse complement.
GGATCAGGTTTCAGAACTTCTTCACTCATCAAAAAAATACTCTTGACCCTGTTCTAATTAGCTCAAATCGCTGATCGAGCAAACCAAATTCCAAAGCTACTCGATAAACCGGAGCTGTGGATGAAAGAAAGAGAATCTGATTTTCTAAACAGAATTAAAATATCGTTCCAAACTTGTAATAAAGTTCTTGAACACGTCTGAAGGTAAAGATATGAGCAAGCGACTGACTCACTAAATTTTGGAATCAAATTCATCCTGCCATATTGTACAAGATTGGATGCGAACAAAACCTCTTTCAATAAGTCAAAACTCAAATTATGCTTCGCCAGCTCGAATTATTAAGAGTAATAATGTTTGATTCTTGTGTTTCAGATTATTTCCTCCGTATTAAACATATTGGGCCTTAAATAAACATAATATTGTTACATAAAGTATAAACAGAGCAACATAGAATATATAAGAAGAATATATATATACGTTTTTAGGAGTACGATGTAAATTTAAGATATGTATACGCATACGAATATATAAATATACAATAAACGGCATATATTTACATATTTGTATGTGAAAGAGCTATATACGCGGTTGTTATGACAAACACTTGAAGTGTGTTCATTCACACTCGATTTACTAACGCTATGATATAAAATACTAGGGTGATCTCAAGAGGAGAGTATTTATCATGGAAATCTATATTTCTCATGATCGGCAATTTTGAGAAACGAGCTACGCGCCTCACAGTACTGTATAGATCGATGTAGGTAAGGAAAGATTATATTAGAATAAAGAGTGTGAAGCACGTAGCGAGCTCTGTAAAATTCACATCAATCAAAATTCTACTATATTTCAGTTGTCATAGAAAATCGCCAACTTGGCAGAAAATCATTGGAAACAATGATGTATCGAAAAAAAGACTGGTAAAGATTTGATAAATTTGGAAAATTTTACTAACAATTCCTAGAGTACTGCTAGTTGTCAATGTTTCATTATCTCTAGACTGATTTTCATTGATTCTCGTTAACTTAAGTATTAAATCCAAGATTCATCATTGGCATTAAAACATCATTCTCAAAATCAATCAAGTCGAGCATGATATCATGTACCGAACTTCATTTTAGTCTTGAGATCTCTCTAGTTGAGTAAAGGTCGTCGAGAACAGAGGGAAAATATAGACGAATAATGGACCGTCACACCTTTAGTTAGTTGCTGTGTTATTTAGAAGAATTGAACGAATTGAAAAAATATTGGTTGTTGTCCGCACCTTGATGGGCTGCGTATTTTATATTTTCAAAAAACTGTTACTCTCTGTCTGCTGTAGAAATAATATTTGCACCAATCCAGTCGGAGCAAATAGCAAGAGAAATAGAAAGAAATTTGATTACGACTCGTTTTCCGTGACCACATGATGGGTACAGGGAGCAAAATTGCTCTTTGTCTTTTGAATTCATGAATAGAGGAATCTGGTATTCCATCAATTGCAATTTTAAAGTAGATTATGGGCAATGAATGTACAAAGTTTTCTGTGAACTTTTAGAAAAAGAATACTGTAGAGAATAACTATTTACATTGAATTAAATGCTATTTAAGACAATTTCAATTTCTTGTCGTTGTGACTGTCAAGAAGTTGTTTTACCTTGATTCGAATGATGACGAGAATGCAAAATCAGTTGCATTTGGAAGATTAGAACGGTATATTCTGGAGCTTTTTTCGTATATTTCCACTAGAAACATTCGCATAGGAAGCCTTATCAAAACTTGCTACGAGTTGGCTATGTGAATAGAACTGTGATAAGAGTAAGCAATCGATTTTTTTTTAGAAATACCACAAGCTTGACTTTCACAACAAATAGTATGCAACTAAATTTTCACATTCATAAATGTAAATCATCACGCTCTTGGCATTTAGGGGAGCTGATATCATTCCTAGGGAATGAAAAGATACTCCTGCGATTCAAAAAGGTGTATCAACACATTCGTCATAATCTTCAAGATCAATCTCATTCTTTGACTCATTTCTTTAGACTGTAAAGGTCATCTAGTTCATCGAGTATAAAATCATCCAGCCTCTCGCATCTAGCCTCTTTCTTCGCAATCGATGTCGACGACTAAATGACAAAATTACTACAGTACGGATATCATTCAGTTGAGAATTTACAGGTAAAAATTCAACATTACAGTATCAAGAGTTAAATTATGCCTACTGAGCGCATTTTGATAGCTACGAATCCATAAGAGCATGAATATTTAGAGGCCGGAAAACGAGTCGTCATCATTACTCACAACAAATAGAGAAATCAAGTCAAAACATGATGAAATAGAAACAAACAAACCAAGCACATATTCAAACATCACCATTATCATGAACATGAAACTGCATAAAAATGTGATATCACCTTAAAAGAATATGGAAAAGACGAGAGCGAAGAATGCAAACAGTGGAAAGATAAAATTTGTTAATCGAGTGATCGTGTAGTACGGAGGGAGAAAAGAGTATGCTTTGAAAGAATTAAGGATTAAGAAAAGAATCGGAAAAATTTTCGCACGTGTAATACACACTCACGTACAAAGTTTGGAAAGAAAATTCAAAGGGAATATATATACATACGATGCATAAAAGAAAATAGAAGACAGTTAATGCATAATGATTATTGTAGTTACAAATAAGTAGGGAAAAATTTGTAATAAACAAGTGCGGATAAACGAAATGATGCGCAAACTAACCCTTTCACGTTGATGAAGACGGAATGAGCTCAGATGCAACGTAATAATAAAATCATAATGATCACATTACTATTAGTTCATCAAATCATCATAAATTGTGAACGTAATTGATAATAATGATGATAATAATATAAATGATCTTGTACTGATTGCAATCATTATCGTTATCATCATCATTCTTATTATTATTATTGTAATCACCATCTATCAGATTCTCATTCCTGTTGAAAGAACACGTATCACGTTTTCATGTACCAAAATGACTCGATGATATGATATTAAAAATTATCAATAATAAAAGATGGCATGACGTGAATTCGTAGCATGGGTTTGAATTCAATTATATTTTACTATATTTTGGTCTTGCATAGCGTAACATATGAAAACTCGATATCACGCTTCTACGTTGGATATAACAATAGTTTTTTCCGGAACCATGCGAATTATCAATATTCAGTCACTATTACATTCCCTTGTATTGTGCTTTTACACCATGAGAGAGCTTACATTGATCAGCTGATAAGGAACAACATCAGTTATTTTTAACCCACGATTCATAGCACTTGGGACCTGATCACGCGAGAATTTTGGAGCATAAGAGAAACTAAATAAGACGAAATAAGATCAAAATAATAGACTTATGAATCCGAATGTCAGAATCTCCGGACAGTTTTAATCTGGAAGGATGTGTAGATTTTTCCGAGGTTGAAAGGCGAGAACATGGGCTGATGGGTTGACGAAGTTATGTGGAGTAGTATCATGACATGCATGATAAATAATCACGTAACACAGGATTTTGATCAGTTGTTATACACATGTCAGAAAACTATCATACAAAGAATTGTTTCACAACATGACATCTATCATCTGTATCATACAAGGATGTGAAATAAGTATCCGATATTCAATGTTCGCATGGGATGATGGTTAATACATGTTACCCAGCTCAATCATACCCGATTATGTTTTTCTAATGTGGAATCACAATGTAAATTCTACGCTCATTACAAAACAATGTCATATTACCAAATGAATGCAAAAGTCCCTCGTTCTTTGCGAGAGCTACATTCCCGAACATTACCGCAAATAACAAAGCACTGACCTCATTGGGAAGTTAGGGGATGTGTAGTAGGACTGACGAGCATTCAGGCAAAACTGAAAATGTAGTTACAAGTTTTATCCTGATACTCTCTCTCTCATTTGAGACCCATTTCCAATAATGGACCTTGCTATGCTACTCAATCTTCGAATGAATTCTGCATCTGTTTAGCGCTTGGCTTCAATTTATCCGAGAATTCATAAATCCACCACAGTAACGGTCGACCTTTGTTTTATTTTTTATACATTTTTTTCGAATACTTTCCGATTCTATCATCCTTCAAGTTAGTTCACGATATCTAACATCCAGCAAAAAATTTATTGAGACCATAATTTCCGAATATAAGATTGGTTGATCGAGTATACGTTATGAGCATTTTCCAGATCAGTGGTAACAATTCAAGGCTCGACGGTAATTCATATCGTTGCGTTGTGGTATTACTTGAAAACATGATACGTTTTTCCAACAGGGTTTCTATTAACTGCTAAGGGTATCATTTATGAGGTAATGAGATAGACACCATAGACTTTAATTAACCATAGAGAATTTCCGATATTACAGATATCAAGTGAACAAAGAAAGCAACGGAAATGTTGGAAATGAATCCATAATTATGATGATACATACTCATGAGTGAGAAAATTAAGGAAATTCTAATGATTGATGGTGATTTGAATACACGTGCAGCTATGAGGGTGTTGTGGGAAATGTATAACATGGATAATTAATAAAGACAAGAATATTTAGGCAGAGAATCGTGGGCGTTTACAACATGCTAATTTAGATTTAAATATTTAAGACGAGAAGATTATATGATTAAATATAATTCACACGTTACAACTAGGAGTTATGAATGCAATTTGGAGTTAAATTTTATAACACATATGATACAAAAATAGTTGAAGGATATGGAAGAAATTTATAATCCTAGAAAATCGAAGTATTGTATGCTCCTTGAGAATGGAACGCGATTTGCAAATCTATTTGTAAGCACAACGATGCAATGAGAACAATCCTATTTTCAAACACAATAATTGGATTTCTATATGAATAAAACAATCCTGAGTGAATTCCATCTCACATAGTCAGTTCATGTAATCAAGTACAAATAGATGGAATCTCTTACTATGGGGCATTTTCTTATCAATTTTTTCAAGAGAGTAGAGGTTTTCACGAGGCTTTCTTTAGAACAGAAGACACTCTAGATTAAAAAATGTTGATGTTGGACCTCCCTTGAAATTCGAAAACTTCATCACAGCAATTATCATAGGGTAGAAGAATACTTCGAGTCGAAAGGCGAAACAGAGGTCCGAGTTCTCATGGAGACCAAAACCTTGCAAATCGAAGCAAAACTCTATCTCTTGTTATCCTGCAAGCCGAATTATCAAAAATTCACTTGATTAATTTCCTCACCCATGATGATCCATCATGTCAGAATAAAATTGACCAATTCTTCCGGTTGATAATGAATTATGCCCCATTCTTTGAAATCCCAAGTAGCATCGGGATATCATATTGTTTCAAATGGTCGAGGCACTCACGCGTTTATACAATTTAAAAATGAATCATTTATATACCGACAAGTGATCCAATGACGGTCTAAATTTCTCCTCAGTGGTTCTCAAGGGTGCATGCAATGCTTCGTTCTTAGGGTCTATTCGTATTAACACGAACGTACAGATCCCCACATAGCTTGTTGCAGAAAATAGCAATGAGCCCTATCGTACTGACTATTGAGGGTATAAGAAAACTGAATCCACTGCGGGCAAAATGGAAAAATATACCTATATATAGATACCGACTCGCACGTTTGCGCGACCAAGTTGATTTAGCTTTTAAGACTCTAGTATTGATCGGAGAACACATACGTTGATATTAGTACACGCTATCTCCCGCGATAATTTTCAAATGCCCTATTCATTCATGTTTGATACATTCTGCTTTATGTTCAACATACGGAGCAAAAATTGAGAATGACACAGAATAAGACAAGGGGCCTTGGAACTATTTAGTATTCATTGTTCTGGAGAAACAGGAGATAGAGGAGATGTATGTAAATATGAAATTCCTCACGTAAAATATGGTGGTCAACAGGTAGTAATCTGGAAGGTGTCAGGTAAAAACCAAAATTTAAAAGATGACACTTTATCAAATATTGGATAAATGTGAGACGAATTTGATCGATTTAATTCAATGTGAGACATTTCAAGATTACCGTATGGTTGTATATGAGAGACCTCATTGGAATCATTTGGGATCTAGAAAATTTCTCAAAGCATGTTAAATTTAAAATTTTTACAGAACGACTCCATCTAGAGTTCAAAAACGACTGCATGTATTCGATAGAACCAAGGCTATTGAATCAATATATTCGTATAGATCTTCTATTTGATAACGTTGATGTCTGAAATTGATTCAAAATTCTAAGTGAGAGTTTCGTGTATGTTTGATTGTGGGAACATAAAAATTGTACGGCTTTTACAATATTTCATTATAAATAGAACTACAATTAAGAAAAAAAGATTAAAAAAAGAATGTGATCGGCCTGATTTAGATTATCATATACTACATTGATACACGCGTTGTTCTACGGATCTTGCGACCCCCTTATTATATCACTGAAATATTCATACTCGAAAACAATAACTTGAATGGAGACTAGAAACAAGACTTCGTTGTTTATCATTTTTCAAATTTTGTAACTTTCATCCTGCGATAAATCAGAGAATGCCTGAACAAACTATTTTTACGTATATCAATTAATTAAAATAGATAAATATTTGGTTTATGAATATTATTAATGAAAACGATGTAGACGTTCTTAACGGTGGTTTGTTTACCGAACGTTTTGTATGAATGTTGAAGTACTTGTGATACTCTCGACATTTGCGGCTCTATTTCTATTTTCTTTCACGCTTATTCACTTTTGATTGGAGTCTTGCGTAGAAGAGGAACTTCGGTGCTTTCTTTGAAATACTTATTAAGTATGTGAAATAGAAATGTACGAACTGATTTGAGGTTACCTCTAGCAATGGAACAAAAAACAAGAAATGTGACAGCATGTAACTACAGCAATTAGGCTCATATTTTATTTATATTAAATTAGTATTACTTCTAAATGCAATATTAGATAACCAATAATATACATAATTTTAATCGCCATTATTATCATCATTGTTATCAACACCTTGATATTCTTCTCACTATCGCATAATTCTATCTTTCTCTTTCTCCATGATTATCACAAAATTGTCATTCATCATTTGCTCAACGTCGATGTCATCTTTCATTTCCGATCTTTTGATTATTCTCATTCTCAAGAACTTACGTCTGATTCGTTAATAGCGATCACACTAGATTGTAAATATTTTACTGCCGAAATCGAGAATGACTTTGCTTCTATCATGTTACTGAATAAATCCGCAATTATTAATATCTCACGTGTTTTCATTTCCATACAATAACTAGGAGGACTTTTTGGATCACCTATCACATGACCCCCCCCCCCCCCCATGTGAGGAAGTGCCCTTCACGCCCTGCTTATCGTTTTCCTTTCTCAAATCAAATGATTGAAGAATTATAATTCTTATTCTCGTTATTTTGACCTCCTGAATCCAAATCTGAAACCTTTTGTGCTCCATCACATCCAGTTTACCCAGGAATCCTGCGTCTAGCTTTTTCGTATTTCTTATAATATTTCAAAATCTATCAAACATGTCTCGATGAACCTTTTTTTAACCAAAGATGTCTTATATGATGTCTAGATGAGAGCGCGAGTCAAGATGTTGTACAATGGAAAAGTATATAACCCCAGATTTTTCTAATTCTGGAGTGAATATTAAAAAAAAAATTTCATGATCTTAACTTTCACTCATTTTTATATCCAAGCACGCCAAACAATTAGGAATGAGAGTACCTTTTAGGCGAAAAAGAGTTTTCTGAGCTAACTGCTACGGTTTTTGAGTAATGTCAAAACGGATGTCGAATGGCACGCACTGATCTCTCGCACACTCTATCGTACCAAACCTCGACTGACGAGTACTCGGAAAGACTTTGCGGCTCTAGTTGACACGATAGTAGCAGAAGGGACTGAGTGGGAATATCGAGATGAAGGTGAAACGGCATTGCGACAGTCTCGAAGTAAGTCTCCAAGATTGATCTGATGTTGGGCACGTTCTTGAATCTTACTATTCAGGATGACGAACCTTAATTTTTCCACTGTGAACAACATAGTAACCCTTACAAAACATAGGTCAACTAATCTCAAAATATTGAGCCGAAGTTATATACAAAATCATAGCCGAAGTGATTTACACAGCATACACATTTTGATGGGAGAGCAAACTTCACAAGCTCTTTAGTAAATATCTCCTAGCTGCAAGCTCGATGCTAGATTGTATCTACCAGGGCAAAAGTTCGAGTTGCTCACAGTCTCGAGCTGATTGTGAGCCTGGCTGTCGAATGGATAAACGCCCTCGAGTAAGTTCATCACAATCCAACTAGGTACATTCACATTCACATTCAATTAAGTACACTGCGAGGCCACGCAAGGGTCACAACGTTCCAACCTAGTCCAGACTAAAATTGCTAGCTGCACCCCAGAACCTCACACCTTACAACCCCGGCGTCCAGAAACCATCGAATTTCACGACCACTCGTTGAATCACTGCCCAGGCAGATGCTCGTTAATCCAGGCCCTGAAGGCTGCCACCTCGGTGAACACGTCGGGCCATCCGCTGTTCTCGCATCCCTTGCCCCAGGACACGATTCCCGCGAGCTTTCCACCGACCATCAGGGGCGCTCCGCCGTCGGCCAGGCACGCGTCCTTACTCGTCTCGGCCAGGGCGCACACCTGGCCCTCTCCAATGCCCTCGAATTGCTTCCAGTAGGTCTCGTTGCACGCACTCGAGTTGACGATCGTGAGCTCGATCATCCTGAGCTGCTGCACGCTGGCGCACTCGCTCGCGTTCTCGCCTCCCCATCCGGTCACCTGGGCCCTGTCACCATCCGCCAGTTGGTCCTTTGCCTTGAACATGGTCACCGGCTGCCTGGTCTCGTCGAACTGGAACCCGTCGCCGGCGATCCTCAGTATGACGAGGTCGTTGACGGGCGCGTTTCCGGGCCCTCGGCGAGCGTACTTGTCGTGTCTGACGATCTTGTCGACCTGGTGAACCGATCCGCCCTGGCCGAGGAGGGCGGTTCCCGCTCGGACGGAGACCATCTCGGCGCTGGCGTTTCGCTCGGCGAGGCAGTGCAGAGCGGTGAGAACGAAGCGCGAGCTGACGATGGAGCCGCCGCAAACGTGACGACCGGCGTACTCTATCGACACCTGGTGCGGGTGCTCCGTTATCAGGGCAAAGTCGCCTCCGTAGACTTTGAGCGCTTTGCCGGGCGACGGGAGCGCTGCAATCGGGCGCAATATGGTGAGTTCGAGTGGCGATGATTTATGAGCGTGTGTAGGCGTGGGTGTTTGAGGTGGCGTGAGAGTGACGCGGATTTTCGAGTGCCGGAGAGGCGCCGCTGTTGTCGCGATGACAGATACGACGCCGTTTCTCCGAAGCCCACTTGCGACGCGCGTGAGAGCTTGAGCGCAATTCGTGAGCTTGGTTGAGTTCTCGAGAGCGGTGCTTGTGAGAAAGAATAACAGCATTTTTGAGAGATGAGAACCGGCTTAGCGGTAATGAAATTTTTCGGCGCGCCAACCACTCGTAAGCTTAAGTTTTGGAGGTCACTTATGGTGCGCTCTAAGAAATTACAGACTGTGCCCCGTCTTGACAATTAACCTCAGGTGAGATTGTGTAATTTTTACATAGAAAAGAAGTCAAACATTGACAGGATTGGAAAACTCTGATGAAGGTTTTTTTGATACAATTAGTGCAACAAATGAACTCAACATTTTCCATCTTCTCGCGCTCTTCTAATGGTACGTGTGAGCTCTTGAATCAAACTGGACTTTATTCCGGGAACACTTCTTGAGAAATGTTTCAATTAAAGAAACTCTGAATTGATACCCTTATAGAAAAATGATAGATCCTTCGCATTCGAATAGTTAGAAAAGATGAGATCACCAGTTGATTGTATGGAGGCTTTGATTCCGATTTCAGATCGGGGTTCCCAGAATTCTCGCATATTGTCCAAAGAAAATGTATTTGATATTCCTTATAGACATTATTCGAAAACATGTTAATGGTGCATACGATTAAATTGTTGCTATCCGAGTAAGTCATCTAAATATTTTTGCCCAGTCATTTTGATAATCCGACCTATTCAAGAACAATAGATCATGTATTAAAACTATTGCAATTGTTGACAGCAATACCAATAGAACCATAAGTCAAAAATTTTCAAAGTATTTCAGAAAAATAATTCTGTGAATGATTCATCATCTATATTTGAGATGCAAAAGAATCAGTGATTATTCTATTCGCACAATCTTGTGCAAGACTTGAACTTTGGACGTGTGAATAAGCTCATATTAAACTGTTCCATCATCATAGAAATTCAATATCTAATCGATATGAATGGTTCCCGATTCGAAAAAATGATGAAGTTATACAGATTCAAATGTATTCCTCAAACTTACCACTTGCAGCAATTGAGAA
>JAPYYZ010013991.1:6613-16927 GCA_030522705.1 Eretmocerus eremicus | reverse complement strand
TATAAGCAAAATACTAACGCGAAGTTTGATTTTTGGGTTTTTCAGTAAAATCAATCATTCACGCCTAGCCGAGGCAAAAATATCTTTTTCGGCCCAATAAAAATTGCTGAAATCATGTTTCAATATATCCAACCGATTAAAAAACTTTGCGAGGCGAAAAAAATGTCGTGCAGAAACCATTCGAATTTGGCGTGGACATCCTCGTATAGGCTTGTCACCCGCTCTGCAACCGGCTAGATTAACGCGCCTGACCAGTTTCTGGTGAATGTTTGACAAAATTTCTCGGTCAGAGAGTGCGATCTGTTGCATGGGTTCCGTCGTGGGCTCCGCCTCGATCCTCTGAGCTAGCTGAGCTAACTGTGTTTCGAACCTTCGAACTAGCTGTATCAGTAGTTGCATGATTTGGTCCTGGATTGTCGGAGTGTTTGCTCCATTCAAAGATGAAATCGGGAGTGACCCATGCGAATTGTACATCAGGTGGTCCGGACCAATGAAACTACATCTCTGCCATTCGCGTATCGCGTATTCTATGTTAGTGTACGATCGTGTTTGAATGCGTAACGGATTATCATATATGCTTGACAGGTGCATGTTTCGGGTTCGGTAGACGTTTTTTCCTCCAAATGATTTCAATGTCTCTAGCTTGATACGAGCCATTCTTAGGAATCCGGCTCCGAAACGATCGTTAAATGGATTCGCGCGGAAGGAATTCTACGTGAATGGGCAACATCTACACTTGAATCTATGTGACCACTACCCCGCGCTTCGATTCGACGGGACGAGAGGGATTCAAGTCTTCACTCGGTAACTCCAGCCCTCCACTCTTATAATCTCCCGTGAATCGCTAAATAGACCGTTTGATCTTAAACTGATTTTACTATGACATGATATCGTCTATCAAAAGGGTTCCGTAATATTGCTCCGTACATCTGATAAGTTCGTACATTACGTGGTGTTCCGATGATTATCCGGTATCCGCTTACTGATGATACTGGTCCGATGCCGTGGATCGACGATTAGATCGCCTTTCGATGACTGCTCACTGGCGATGGCTTCGGCCTTGTAGACTGATGATTTTCGATGTTGGGGGTCGACGTTCTTCTCATTGCGGCGATTCCCCCTCGGTGATATTGGCGTTGCCCTGCAGCTCCTGCCGGTCGAGGTGTTGCCGCACTGTTATTGACGTCGGCAGATTGTAGAATTGGCGGACGTCTGTCATGCTGTGGATTTTGCTGGCTGCCTGTCAGAGCAAAGCAACGGCTACGGAGGTGGCTATCATACCACTAATTTTTTGGAGTTTGTCCTCTATTGATGCTGCTGCGGCGCGTTGATGTTGCACCCATCGTTTTATGTTGCTGCGGTGCGTTGACGTAGCACCTCTTTGATGCTGCTGCGGTGCGTTGAAGTTGCACCCATCATTCTGCCTCTCTGGCGCCGGCAGCTTGACTTCATTTCCTCACGCGTTTTCGTTGGCTTTTGGTGAGAGGTCCGTTCCCTTGGGGTTCCCGCGTTCATTTCCACCTAGCAGCACTGTTATGGGGTTCCGCCGAGGCGAGAAGGGCTCGAGGATGAAAAATGACCAGACCAAGGTATCTTGGTCTCGGTAATATATTCAATAAACTTGTGTGTTAATATGAATGAGACGTGATGTGAGGTGAGACAGGTGTGTGTTAAGATTGTCGAGCGGTCATCCCGAGCCGCGTGCGCGTCGAAATTCATATATCCTCGACGCCTCGCGCCTTGAGACCGAAAAGTGCATCGCGTGGACTGTTGCCGACCGGGCTGACGGGAATGCGATTGCACAAGAGTGCAATTGCATTGCCCGTCACAATTCTCCCAAATAGAATTTGAATATATACTTGATTAACTATTGGGATATTTGGAATCTATGGGAAGTTTCATATTGATGGAATTTGTGCTTTTTATTTTGTCACGGAATAATATTTTGATGTAATGGATAACGGGAAATCAAATAAGATGGACTCACCCAATCATGATGGAGTCGGTTTAGTAAAAAGATAATGAATTCAGTATACTTGGAGTGTACTACAAATTGTTGTTTATAAACTCTGAAGGTGGTGCATACTCTCTCTTATTCCATCCACTAACTGTATAATCTAGTGAAAAAGCTTCAAGATGAAAGTACATACGATGGTATATTTGTATAGTAATCGTGAAATTTCTATTGAGAAGATTCTTGAAATTCTGTATACCTTGAAGAATTCGTCAATGTAATTGATATAACATTGTAGTAGAATTGTTATTGAATTCATTCAAGGTTATAAATCAAATAAAAATATGTAGTACATGTAATATCGTTCCACACCGTTACAAATGTGGTAAATGTAATCCAAAATATCATTAGACTTCGTTCCATAAATTAATAACTATCAATCGTTGTCGTCAAAGTAATGTTGATTGTAATACAATGATGAATATTCATTTACATCAGATGTTTCATCATCATCTAACTTGATATACTTTTTCATCTGCTCATTCCATTGTCTTTCACTCATATGATCTGATTTGATAATAATAATCCGTAGATCTTCAGTTGTTTGAACAGTGAAACCTCTTTCCTTCATTCCTCTTTCAATTCCTCCCCTTTTAGTGTTGTGGTTTCGTCTTGCATTTATATCTATGTATTTTTCTGCTTGGAATTGGTCGTTCATTCCACGTTGATACGTGCGTTATACACGTTAATTAGTACATTTTGATGAATAACGTTATTATATGTTCCAAAAAACCACATTCTTCCTCGATGGTTATTCAAGAATGATTTAATCGTCCATTTGTTAGGATCTTCTGCATATGTTTCCATGTCAATCTAATTCTCAATATTTTGACGTGTATTGCAACTACTTTCCTCTATTACAAGTTTGTATTCATTTATAATTGATGGAATACTTTTTGTTGCGTGTGATACTTTTGTTGATGCAGGGGGATGGAATCTGGATGGATTGTATGTAACTTGTGGAATTATATAAGTATATCAGTACTTATAGCTGCAATTCTTGCTGACTCATCAATGTTTGAAAATCTAGTTTCGGAAATTTTTGTTCCATTGGAGATTTGTGCAAGATTTTTAGGTGAATGGTCTGGCTGACTGATATTTGGAATATCGTTCAATCTTTGGATGTTCTTATTAGAAATGGTTGGTATACTCTGTTGAGTATCTTCACGTTGATTTGGTTGTGACTCGGTAGAAGTCTTGGTAATTTGTAACTTACTGTCATCACCAGAAATATTGAAAAGATTGCACAATTCCATTTTATGAAGGACTACCTTGAATTTTATTTGTAATCTTTCTAACTTTTGTTGAAGAGTGATTCTCGCTGATGTCAATTCTGATATCTTCCTCTCATGATCTAAATGGAGTTGTCTGACAACTTCTTCATCTTCATCTTCCAACTGTATAGTTGTGGCATTTTTCCCCATTTCAATGGTAGTTGATACATTTCGGATGCAGGAAATTGTATATTGATTGTATCTTTATATTATTCAGATCTGGAATAGTATGTGAAATTTCTTCCATATATTTTGAAGGTTAACTCCTAAATGATGAATGTTATATATTGATTGTGGAGTAGAACATCCTTGAAAATTCACGTTATGGATATATATACTTTTGAAGAATTTTTCTCCCAGTGCAGCTGAGAAATGAAGTCCAGTATCAAATAATTGTTGTGACATATATGCAGCTGTAGATTACCGAATAGTATGTGAGTAGACGGTTCAGAATGATACTCAAAAAATGAGTAGATTAATTGAGACATTTGATGTATTTCGATAATTGAGGAAGTTAGAGTTATGTGAAATGATAATTGACATAGATTTGATAGAATTCCATCTCATGGAAAGATACTAGATCAGTGATATTTAGATACAAGAACAATACCACTTGTCGTTTGCATCTGGTGCTTTATTTTCATGTGGAGGTTAGATGAAAGAGTCAGTGGTTGATATTGACTATAGTTGAATAGAAGAGATCATCTTCATTTCCAATGTCGGTGTATGTTGTGTTGTATGAACTTCTCATCAAGTAGAATTCAAGTCCAAATTGTCCAAAAAATATATGCGAGTGATGGGTGTTGAAATGTGATTGAAATTGGATCAATACATGAGTGTACATTCATATATATTTGATAAAATGATGCAGTTGTATCTATTTCTGAGAATGTGAATTCAATTTAAATTTTGAACTGTACACAATATGTTCTTATGTACAGTATCTATATCAAATGATGGATTATGAAATACAAAAATAATCGATATGTCTGGGATGAATGACAATGATCGATTATGTTTGACTAAGATGCTGTAATATCGAAAGTTGCCTCAACAGTGGGGGAGGGAACAGTTCTGATAGCGATCATAGTAGAATGAATTTTTGAGCCTTGAATAATATAATCTGAAATAGGCTGTAATGAAAGAGTTATTATTAGTTTGGTACAGCATGATACTTTAATTGTGCAATGGAGATCTCACATTTAATATGCTGAGTACATCGGGATTTCTGATAGTCTTTTTTGTGTGTGATATCCAAATTTGAATGTCATCTTTACTTCACGATAGTGGTTGAGGTCATATCTGATTTAAATTTCTCACGCGGAACCGTGAACTCAATGAGATATGAATGACTGAATAGTGACGTTCAAACGGTGAGTGGTATTATTCAATACTTCTTGTTCAATAAGTATTTTCCTGAATATCATTCGTTTTAATATGACAACGTAGTCTCCAATTCCAGGGTAGGAAATGCTGGTAATTTCAATTTTGTTGTTTAGAGCTGTATGTCTCAATTGATATTGGACTCAAGTATTCATTTTGAAATGCTCATTTGGATATGATCTCGTGATATATATTCATATGTGGATAAATTATCTGTAAATGAGTCAGTACACTCCAAAGATCCCAATATTGATGGTAAATTTGATCTTGATTTTCTGAAAGTCTCCAATTATCCACTGGATTGAACGTAGCACAATCAGTTGATGGAAATCGTGATGTGTTTTGTGAGATAACGTTATATCCCTGTGAAACTTTATGTATGCTAGCTGATGACCGTCGAAATGTCGGAAAAGCTTCAGAAGTCATACTGTGGAGATGGAATTATTAAAATGATAGATGTACAGTGTGTGCAATATAAAATAGTATAATAAAGTCAAAAATTCGTAATGATCACTTTAAACGATTATATAGCTCGTGACTGGTGGATTAAGGATGTACAGAGCAGCATACAGAATCAAGCAGTGTTAATATAATCATGTCAAGTTAAGAGGGAGATGCTAACTTTGGTTTCAACTTACGTATTGTAAATTATGACAATGTTGCTCTTTGAATATATTCTGTAGTACAATGAACAAAAATTCAGTGATGAGGAGGAATACGTTGATTGCAATTTTTAGGAGAAGAATTGGGAGAATGAGGTTATAAGTTTATGTTCAGAGTGATGGTGCGAATCGCAAATTTTTGAGGTATGAAAAGCCATATGGTTCTGTATTGTCACGTGGGAGAGTCGCGATGCGCTATCGCGCGCACCTCTCCCCCGAGCCATGACGTTGCAGCCGCGACGACTACGCGAGCCGCGTAACCCTCGCGGGCGGTTCGTCGGTCATCGCGGATGCAACGTCAGCGTCTTTGACGGATCTTCGCTCATCCCCACTGCATTTTTGGCCGCGACCCGAACCATCGTCGTCGACGACGATTCGCGTCGCAGACAGACCGCTCTGACCAATCTTTTGGTTAACTTCACTCTCTCTCTCTCTCTCTCTCTCGACTCTCTATTTCTCTCATCAAAGTCACTTTCATTGATTCGCTCGTGTTCTTTCTGAAGATCTGTGACCCCCGTCCACGTGACATCTTCCTTTTTGGTGCTAGGTGGGGTGATTTTCCGCGAGTTTTCCAAAAATTTCCTTTGGAAAAAAAAAGTTTTTGCGATTTTTCGCGATTTTAAGAAATTTCCGCGAGAAGTTCTTGTGACTAGAAAAAAGGTCGAGACTGAGCGAGAGGTGTATCAGGAACAACGCAGCCCATCCAACGTCGCCAGTTTATCTAGAACGCGCCCGCCCAAGCAGCCACCAACACCGGCCTACTCAGCCCGGACGAGAGACTTCGGGACCACATCATCCAGCCGTTATCGCATCGCCCAGCCGTCGCGTCGACCAGCAGACAGAGCGGTGCCGCAGGGAGTGATGTGCTGAGCATTATCATTGCTTTGGCCTGCTGCAGCTTCTCTTTTCAAGCGTAAATTGGAGGAACAATTTTCAGTGGTAGACTCTCTAGATGACGTCATGTCAGGAATTGAAGTTTGCATGAAACGAAAAGGAGAATCATGATGATCACATGGCACTCGTATTCAAAAAATGCTGGCGAGATTTAGAGTCATTGCAAAAACGGAACCGGACTATACCTCGTCCGAGATTGAATCTCGGACTCGTGATGCCGACGAGGCAGCAATGACTCGTTACATCATTGGTATCGGGACTGAGTTAGAAAATATTGTGCGGAACAACAGGCCGAGAAATTTACGCGAGGCAATTAAATATGCCCAGCAAGCAGAAATGCAAAGGAGACATTATCCGAATGAGGAGGAACCGCACGTGCAATCCCCCTCGATCTCTAAAGATAGTGGCCATGCAAACGTTCGCGTCATGGAGTCGCAAAGGAAATGAGCGTACTGCTGCGGGATGAATCATGCCGAAGCTGAATGCTATGAAAAAAAGGGAGCGACAATAAAGTCTGCCAATATTGCGAGAGGGCCGGGACATGACGCGAGGGTTTGTTGGGTACTCAAAGACCACTTCAAGAGGGCCAATGTATATATCGATCGGCCGAGTACTCGGCATAATCGTGGTGGTCAGCGTGGTCGAGGAAGAGGCGGAGGAAATTCGCGTAGTCCGTATAGAGATTCGCAGAACGCGCCCCCCCCCCCCGACTGATATGACCCGGACGAGATTCCGCAGGGGCCGAGTAACCAGCCCAATTACCCCCATTCGGGCCCACAGGAGGCCCCACCAGCCCAACAGCGGGCTCGCTCGACTGAAAATCCAGCCGAGACTTGAAACTAAATCCTCGTCCGCCGCAGTCCTCAGGCGCCGGGCGCATCGATGACGCAATTTCTCCAGCATCATCGATGACGAGCATTTAAATCGATGGCGAGGAGCCGTCGGCCGATTTGGCATCAGATGAACAATCGTCATCTGATGGCGGATCGACGGGTGGAAAAACAGGTGAGAATAGAAGTAACAATGACGCATCGTCGTTGCCCCAAATTAGAGTCCGTAAAACGGCTATAAAATTTTTGAAATCAGGGAGAATTCCTCCAGTTGCAGATTCTGTGAGTCGTGGCAATAAAAGCGGAAAAGTGAGACTATATATAGATTCCGGAGCAGATGTGTGTACTATTAAGGAGAGCGAAGTCCCATTAATTGAGACAATTGATGAATCTGACATTTCAATTATGAATGGCGTTGCAGAAGGAGAATTTGAATCAGTGAAAACAGTTTTCATGAGAATAAATGGCATGCGATGGCAATTTTACGTCGTCCCCGACACCATCCTACTTGATTTTGATGGGTTGATCGGATGGAACTTTTCATTGGGATTGGGAGGTAGATTGAACCCCAGAGCCCGCTGCCTAGAATTTGATAATTTTTCTGTCCCATCCGTTTATGAAGAGAAAATAATATTGCCGCCTAGAGTTCGTCGGATTATCAAGTTTGAGATCTCTAATAATGTTAAAGGAGGGTGGCTCCCAATTACACGTCTAGCTACAGGAACACTTTTTGGTAACTTTGTCATGAAAAATCACGACGGCTTTGGATACGCAGGAGTCATGAATTTGACAGGGAGAACGATATATATAGATCCACCGAGAGTCAAATTGAAAAAATTTGGAAATTCGATTGATTGGGGCAGCAGTGATGATGCGCAACGTGTCGATGAGGACGTCACGGTTTGCAATATTCGCAGGTTATTTGAGAGGGACGCGGCGATAGCCAAGCCTCCTTCTGAGAGATCAAGCGTAGATGATGAGAGCGCGCGCGAGAATGCAGCAGCTGAGCGCATTGAAACCTTGATGAGTCTCGTGGATGTGAGTGGTTTGAATGAGGAAGGAATCGAGCATGTGGGAAAGCTACTTTTGATCGACTCATGGCAATTTGGTCTGGAAGGCGAACCCTTGCCAGCCACGCATTTGGTTCAGCATAAAATAGAATTAACATCAGATAAACCAATTAAAAGTAGGAGGTACAGATCACCTCCTTATATGAGAAATATCATGATTGAAGAAATTGAGAAATTGCGTGACCTGGGCATCATATGCCCGTCCAGATCGCCATGGAGAGCGAACTGCTTTTTCGTTCCAAAATCGCCGGACAAAGACGGGACCAAAAGGTATCGGCTCGTAACCGATTTTTGCCCACTCAACGAGATTACGGTCGGAACATGCCAACCCCTGTCGTTTACAACGGATGTACTCGATCAGCTGGCATCCGCGCGATACATCACAGTTGTCGATTTACTGAACGGGTTCTATCAGATCGAAATGCACCCGGAATCCACGAAACTTACAGCCTTTGATACAATCAATTGGCACTGGGAATTTTCTAGGATGGCTCAAGGCATGCAGGGCGCACCCGACACATTCAATGAAGCCATGTTTATGGCATTTGCAGGCCTCACACGTGATGACTTGGCCATTTATTGTGATGATATATCTATGGGCAGATGACCTTGAAAGCCATGAGAGTAAATTCAGAAAGTTCATTTATAGAATCTCTGGAGCAAACTTGACTATTCCGCCCAAAGAGTGCCAAATCTTACTTCGCGAGGCAAAAGTATTGGGTCACATGGTCGGCGAGGGCCGAATCAGAACGGAACCAGCAAAAACTGAGGCAGTCCGCGAGTACCCGGCACCAACAAATGTCAGGAAAATCAGACAATTTTTAGGCTTCACTGGCTATTACCAAAGATTCATCAAGAAATTACGCGAAAATCGCGTATCCACCAATGGAACTTTTGAAGGAAGAGGAGCCCTTCATTTGGGGCGTTAAGCAGGAGTGCGCGTTCGAAAAACTGCGCAATGCCTTGTGCAGCGACTCAGCGCTTGCCGGACCCAATTTTTCCAAAAAGTGGATCGTTACTTGTGCTGCGTCGGATTATAGCGTCGGCGCGATTCTCAGCCAAGGCGAAATCGGCAAGAATAGACCCGGAGCCTATACATCTCGCGTTTTGAAAGGGATTCAACTGAGATGGAGCGTTTTTGATGAAGAGCTTTCTGCGATCGTGCACGCAAAAGACAGCTTCCGTCCGTATTCATACGGGAATAAATTCACCGTAATCACGGATCACGAGCCGCTTCGTCATTTTCATACGTCAGGAAAACCTGACATGCGATATAATCGATTGAAGGCTCAATTGCGGGGTTGCGATTTCGACGTGGTGTACCGAGCCGGGAAAGAAAACGTATCCGCAGACGCGCTATCTCGGAACCCGATTATCAAAGAGGACGAAATTGATCCCGAGCTCCCACGAGGGGAGCTCTACGAATTGGCCGATAAACAGGACGAGAAGGACCCATCGTGCTGCGAAAATCACCCCCCAGGCCATTTATATAGAACGCGCGCGACCCGCATGCAGGGGGCCGGGAAATCGAAGATTTCCGAAACGGAAGAAACAAGTACGGATGACGCGCCGAGAAAGCGAAAATCAAATGCTCCTCTGGTCGCGACAGAATCCAAGTTCGAGTCAAGCATGAGGTCAGAAAAACTGAAAAGACCTCGGAAAATCTATAAGGAAACGCAAAGATCACAGCGAATTAAAAATTCATTCCCCTCACTGAGTCCCTCGAGACTATCACCACCGCACGAGCCAATCGTTGCGCCACTGCTATCCCAGCCGCAGCGCGTTCAATCACTTGAATCAGCGAGAAATTCGGTCGAAGAACTTGTTGCCGAGTCTCGAGAATCGGAGCGCACTCATCGTGTGTCGGAGATGTTACCCGACCCACCCTCAAAATCAATAAGAATTCCGATCTTGGAGGGAGCTGAAAATCGGAAAAGCCGCGAAATGGAAACTCCAGAGCAAATATTCATGGAAAATGTCCACGTAGGAAATCAAAACTTGAACTCAGCTGGATCGATTCCAAAAATCGAAAGTATTGAGGTCATAAATGGCCCACGTTCAGAGAATTCGAATCCCGAAATGACAATCAAATCACATCCTGGAAATCAAAATTCTCCAAACATCCAAAATCACGGGAATCAAGAAAATTCGGGGGATTGTACAGCAGATCCTTCCAAATCGCGCGAG
>JAPYYZ010013987.1:0-11005 GCA_030522705.1 Eretmocerus eremicus | reverse complement strand
CAGAAAACGTTCGAGCGAAATTAGTTTTTCGCTCTGGAATACCCGGGCGGAGGCGAGGAGACGGTGGGGAGTACGGCTGCGACGTCCTCACGTCGCAAATTTCTGCAACTTTAAAATTCAAGTTGATCAACTGTCCCGGCAAGCTATACGAGCTATTTGGAAAGAATGATGTGTGCACTCAACTATCGATTTAGATAGATTCTGGGCAGAGTAATGGCTGAAGGAGTTGAGACTTACGTTGACTTTTTCAATAAGATTCTCGGGTCTCAATCTGTTGGCTGTTCTATTCCTGTTGATGAACACATAACACTATGTACAGATCTGATTATGTATCTCCTGGATTGAAGACTACAGTGGCGCCTTGGAAATCATCAAGTGAGTACGCATGAATCAGATTAATTCTATGCATATAACATGATCTCATAGTCGATTCCAGAATTTACTCAAACCCAAAGAATGATTCGAACAGATGCTCGCTTTGCACGTACAGTTTTTTGAGCCTTTCGCAGGCGTCCTATCTCATAAGGGCTGATTATTTTCTTTTCTTTTTCATTGAAGCTATTCGATCCCTTCAGAGATTATCGAGCAGAAGGGCTAATTATTCACAGGTTTGTACAATTCAGGTGACTGAGTTAAATATAGTCCGGATGGACTCTATGAGAACAATTCAATTTTGCTGGTAGGGATAATTAACGGATGTCTTATTTTATATCATGATAGATGCCAAATCCAATCATTTATGAAGAACTGGTTCTTAGCTCAGCATACATAATTTCTTCTCCCAAAATTTGAATAACTCTCAATAATTGTAGAAAACAGCCATATTTTAGATTCTTACCAAATACCAAACTAATCCTAAGGTCACAACCAGTCCTGGGATGTAATTCGAGCCTGCTTGCTCCTCTTTGGAAATTCATCTCATGATGCGCCATCTTAATCAAAAATCTCAAAACGAATAATTTGCTGCAATCTGCAATCATTAGAGAATATACACTTGTCATCACAACAGTACACAGTTAGCATCATATTGTGATGAGGATTCATGATTTGAGAGCTCGTTCGCCCTGCAAAGATTTGAAAGCTTGACCTCTATTTAGGGTTCAGATATTTGATTTATACATGGCGAGGAACAAGACAGCAAACGAAAATGAAAGCAAGAGGAAACAAATTGGTGAACATAACCTACGCTGTTCTGTTTGGTGTGAGCTGAACATTTCCCTCGACATTTCTTCGTCCTGGAACAATTCACGAATAAGTTATGTCTCGACGAACCCACAGCCACACGCGATGCCTCGTCCTATGACTCCTATTACCCCGTGGATTGTTCTCATGGTTCTTTAGGTTATATGCAGGACTCGAATACCATTTGAGCACTGCTACGACCGACGACTGTGATAGAATCGATTCCAACTGAATCGCGCACTCTCTATTCTGCAATACATTATCTATTATTATATTACCTCTATATTCTCATATGGAGAATGCTCTGAGAATACGAGAAGAATAGCAAACGCTTTGCGAACGTTTAGAGAACGCTCCCAGAGCGCTTGGCGAACTCAAGTGAGAATTCTTCGAGAATTGATTTTGGTGGCGCATATGAGAGCCCTTTGAGAATTCTCTGAGAACGTTCTCCTGAAAATTCTTTGAGAATCCTCTGAGAATTTTGTAGATTACTGGGGAGCATATGAAAGGTCCGAAATAGCCCGCATTCCCGCCCGGAGTGCGTATACGATTTTTCTGCACCCCACGTCGAAATTGTGTGGTTTCTGACACGACATCGGGGCAAAGTGCCGCACCGCCGTACAGGTAAGGAAGCGTCGGAGCACGCGAGATAGCGGACCGAGGGCGAAGCCCGAGGTCTGATACGCATGCGCAGACGTTTCCTGACCTGGACGGCGAACCGGCACTTTCCGCCCCGGAATCAGAGCGGAAATCACACGCTTCCCACGTTGGTATGCCAAAAAAGCATTGTTCCATATGGCTGAGAGGTATATTGGAAAGGAGAAGTGGATTTAAACCATCCATTTAGCGAGAATTTTGTCGTCACGAATATGAAACTTCCTCTCTGAGAAAGCAAAACAGAGAGGGGGAGGAATTGCTTCTCGGGAACCCTGTATAAATGTATATAAGAATCACAGTTGAAGAGGGAGTAGGGTGAAAAATGATGAAAAGGACTCTTGAAAGTGGATGTCACTCGGAGGAGCCACTAATGTTCCCTATCATGTTTTTAGGCCCAATGATGATGGAAGGAAAAATTAATGTCCTTAGGTTGGCGACGAAGGGGGTCCAAGATAGACCTACACAAATATTTGAGCGACTCGATCCCAAATTCTTGGAGCGTTCGAACGAGTAAGAGATACAACACGTAAGAAATTTTTCGGAAGAACGGCCACGACTCTTTGGATTACCGGGAGAAATTTGAGAGCAACTCATCTAGTGACTCATAGAATTGAACTTACATCAAACGTACCGATTCAAGTCAAGTGCTATCGACACCTGCCCGAGATCAAAACTCGAATGCAGAAAGAGATAGACAAACTACTGAAGGCAGACGTCATCGAGCCTTCGGGATCCCCATATTCGAGCCCAATGTGGATTGTAAAGAAGAAACCAGACGTGGAAAGAGATGTAAAAAGGCGTCTAGTAACTGATTCCCATCAACTAAACGAGGTAACAGTCAGAAATAGTTACCATTTGCTCATTACGACCGATATCATTGAAAGCGTCGCAAATGCTCGATATATTACCGCGATTGATTTGAAGTCAGGGTTCTACCAGATCCTTATGGACCCTGCTGACGCAGCAAAAACGGCCGCCAGCGGCCCTTTTGGGCATTACCAATACAAGAGGCTCTGCATGGGGTTAAAAAAAGCCCCTAGTACTTTTCAACGGCTCATGGACCTTGTGTTAGTTGAGCTCCAAGGGCTTGAACTCTATGTGTACTTAGATGATATAGTGGTCTTTGCAAAGGACTTTGAGGAACATGGCATTCGATTTCGAAGACTTATTAAGCGCCTAGACGATGCAAACCTTACGGTCGAGCCAGGAAAGTTTTGCGAACAGAGCCCGGATTTTCAGGCATATCGCGGGCGATGGAAGAATCCGGATGGATCCTAAGAAGACTGAGGCATTTCAAAACTACCCCGTACCGACCATAACTGGGAAAATCAAGCGATTC
This sequence comes from Eretmocerus eremicus, assembly GCA_030522705.1. Lineage (NCBI taxonomy): Eukaryota > Metazoa > Arthropoda > Insecta > Hymenoptera > Aphelinidae > Eretmocerus > Eretmocerus eremicus. The sequence goes on along the minus strand of JAPYYZ010013987.1, from coordinate 7,827 downwards.
TCAGGACTCATGGCTTATTACCTTGTTCTTGTCAGGAGCTTCGTAGAAATCGCGTACCCACTGAGTCAATTGCTGACATCGAAATTTCACTGGGGGATTGAGTAGCAAGAGGCATCCGAAAAATTGCGAGATGGACTATGTAGCGAGCCAGTGATGGCGGAGCCAGATCTATCACAGGAGTTTTCCGTAACAACAGATGCGTTTGACTATGCCATCAGTGCCATTTTGAGCCAAGGTGAACTCGGTAGTGATCATCCGGTTGCATATGCGTCTGAATCTGTGAAAGCAGCCAAGTTTCGCAGGTCAACCTATGATCGTGAACTTTCAGCAGTTGTCTTCGCTGTTACAGAGCAGCTTAGGCATTCTCTATATGGTAAAAAGTTCACAGTGATAACCGACCACGAGCCCTTGAAACATTCTCATAACATGAAAGAGAGTGACATGAGTTTTGGCCGTGTCGAGGCAGTACTTAGAGGATACGAATTCGATATTATACTCTGACCAGGTGCCAAAAATCCGAACGCGGACGCGTTGTCTCGAAATTCTGTGCTTGTAGAAGGGGAAGAAGATCCAGGACTCCCGAGAGTAGAGCTGTACGACTTAGCCGATGAATAGGAAGCCGAAATGTTGAACAAACTCGAAGCAAAAGTTATGGTCGTAACTCGCAGCCAAACGATGGCAAGCCAAAAGAGAGCGCGCAATGCGTCGGGGCAAGAATCAAACGCTGAGACGAGTCGAGCCGAGATTTCAAGAAATTTGAGTGGGAAGGAACGAGCAAATGTGAGAGAATCAGAATCCGCGTCGAACACCGACGGAAAAATAACCCTCGACTCCAATTGGAGCGGAATGCCAGATTTTCATCTCAAAGAACAGCGAAAAAGGGCTGTAAACGTTAAAAAGGGTGTCTATTTTCCGATATGCGATATGATCAGAGAGTATGAAGATCATCTGGGTGGAGAAGAAATTTTGAGTCAAGCACTAACCGAATAGAACGCCTTGAGACGGTTACAAGAAGAAGGAAAAATGCGCGCCAAAGTACATATCACGAGTATTTCTAAGAAAGGGCTTGTTATAAATTGAGAAAAGGTCATACCGCGGTCCGGAGATACGGTCAACGAAACTTGACCAGAGGATATGTTTGGGAAATCGTCTGAAAAAGGAATTCTGCGAAAATCATAGAGGAGGCATTCCTGAACGACGTTTTGGGCAACTTTCGGGATCAAATAGCTTCTGCTAATAGTATCGAGGTTTCAAGAATCAATTGAATACCGTTATTAACGACGAAAGTCTCGATTCGACGGAATTTGAGAATCCATCGGACCATCACTCTGACACCCGTGGAGAAGCCGCTCAACGTGTGACAGCTGATAATGAGATTGAAGAAGTACTCCAAGAAGTGGCGAAGTGCAGATATTTGCGTTTGTTGTGTGATATTGAAGAGATTGAAAAATGTGGAAAATTAATACTAATCGACGTGCGGGAGAAAGGCAGAGGGAAGTGTAGACGACACGCGAGTCACTCAAGCATTTCGTCTTCCCAATTCAATCATAAGACAAATGGGGCCCCTTGTATCACCCTCGCGGCGGCAATTTTCACATCAAGCATGACCGTTCATACATCGAAAAAATTCTGGAAAAATCAAATCTCTACAAGTAGGGCATGTATCAAGTTGATTAGAAGCTCGTTGGACGATAAAATCATCATCCACGTTATTCTCCGTGGAATTTTTCCGATGGAATAGAGGTTTCCCAACAACAGAGGGCCGAATTGGATTGGGATTCGATGTATCTAGATCAGTGTCAAGTAAAGAACTAAACCCCATACATGCCTCAACTAGTGGCCTTCCAAAAAGTTATCGTAAATCCAAATTCCCCGAAGAATTATTAGATGAATTTGTTGCGTTACTTCCACGATGATGCAATTTCAAAGCAACACCAAGTTCCAAAGAGTCGCGGTCAGCCATAAATCGGGAAATATTGATTTTTTTCAATCCACTCGAACTGGGAAGTTCCCTTTCGATCAAAAGGAGCGTGTCATCTATAGTGGAATCGTGCTCTTCACCAACCATGAGGCTTTCAATGATGCCAGCAGAAGTATTCAGACCCAAGTTAGTGCGGCAGGAGTGACGTTGATGACGGAAACTGTTGTACGATGTGGATTCCCCGGAGTCCAGATAGTGGTTGGTTGCTCCAGGAGTTAGGGCGATGAGCCCTTTGATGATATTCAGCAACCGGGGCAGAGCCGACTAGGCGCGGGTTATCTTTTGCATGTCCTCTTTGGTGCGAAGAGCCGCATCCTGGATTCGCCTGGGAACCGGATGAAGATGGCGGGAAACGAAAGAAGCCCCATGGTGTCTCTGTAAGAATAAAAGTATGGCTATTGCAAAATCCCGGAGAAGCATTAGATAAAGCAAAATCATAGAATTTGTCATTACGAAAGTTAAGAACCACTGAGTTTTCTTCCACATATGGGAAGTATAAGATTCGATATAGCTTTCGTTATGGGCATTGCTGGGCTCAAAGGTGCCGGCCGCGTCAAAATAACGACGATTACGCGACGCATGATTGTAAGGGCAAAATTGTCGTCCATGTTGGGCAAAACCACGGGCACCATCCGGCTTCTTCCGGTCGACGAAAGAACTGGCTGGGACGTGCAAGTGAGCCAGATGAATTCGAAGATCGATGCATGAGCTATGAGTACGGGGAACAATTAACATTTCTCGAATAGCCAGAAAGATAGGATTATCATAGAATGTTCTGCCATTTCCAAATGAGTAGAAAAATTGTATTCCCATCAAGGAAGTTATTATCATCGAGAAGAATTCTATCAGCATGTCCAAATCCAAGATCTCGCCATTGAAAGTTGTTCGAGAAAGATATTGTACAGCGAGAAGCGCTCGCTCGAGCTCAAAACTGTGAAAGGTCTCGTACTGTGAAAGGTCTCGTGACTACACGCACACACGCGTGCGCTCATATATGTGTGTCTCTCTCTCCTCGAGCGGCTCGCGCTGCTCCAAAATCAGTTGCGCCGACACAATGGCTCACGGCAGACCTTGCTTCACGTGATACGCGACGATCGCACGAACAAAATTCCATTGTGCTCGAGCCCACGGGACGCGAAATCTCAAATGCACCGTACGCCCGATCTACACGAGTGACCACTTTGTTTATTTAGGTGTAGGTTTGAGTGAATAAAGTGCTCGTTTTATGTATACGACGCTTTGTGCTTCACGGCACCTCAAATACACCTGCACGTTCCTAGCTCCCCATCCTGAACTATCAACCCCAGGGAAGCACCTCTGCTCCCGAACATATGGTCCTTCGAGCCGGATCAGGAGCAGTCCGGAGCAGTTCCACTGCTCTCAAAGTCACTCGAAGTAAGTTTTCTCTCGCGTTCCCACGTGGCTCTCGCGCCATTTTCCGGCGCATTCCTCTCGCTCTTTGCTCTATATATAAAGGCTGAGCGACGTACCACGGTACGTATTCGACCACTGCACCAAGTACAAGTTGGTCAGCATCGTCGCGTCACCCCATAGTCCCGTTTCGTGCATGAGTCTGCACGTGGGGATCATCACCGGGAGAGATCCTCTATATCTCTCGTGCCGCCATATTGGACCGAGCTGTGAATCGGCATTTCGTGTGCCATTCCGCGCGCTATCCGCTGCACGTAAGCGCTATTGTGCGTGTAAGCTTGTGTGAGTGCGTAGTAACTATACCATAACGCTCGATCTCTCTCTCTCTCTCTTGTTGCTGCGAGTGAGTCTCTCTCGCTCATACGCTTCACCTCCGTGTTTGCTCGCGAGTCTCTCGCTGAGTGCCCTTACCTCGACCGGCTGGACTTCGTCCGCTTTGGTCGAAGTGCCTGCGCACGCTATCGCTCTCCTTCTCCCGGCCGAGACGCAATCTCCGCGCTCGGTACTTCTCAGAGCTAGCAAGGTGTGCTACGCTTTCAGTTGTGTGAGCGTATACTCATCGCTCAATTGAGCTCACCTCGCGTGTCCAATCTGCTGCTTGCGCTCGCTACTCACCGGTCGCTTTTTCTTGGCGCTAACAACCCACCCGCGCTTAGCTGTTTGAGCAGCACGCGCTACCCTCTCATCTGAGAAACATCTCGCACGCTCGGTGCACTCAAAATTTGTCGTTCCGTGCGTTTCTCACGCACGGTTTCACACCCGGTGTACCACATCGCATAGCCCCACGATGTCAAAGGAGTATTTGGAGCTTTTTGCCCAGCAGGACATCGTCACTGGGCCGATCGTTAATACGCTCGACCAAATTCACAAACGTGGCCCCCACCCATCCCAGCAGCTGCTGAAGGGTCGTTTGACCAAATTAGACCAGGAGTGGGAAGAGTGCGAGAATTTGCACGCAAAACTGTATGCGGCCGCTGGAGACGATGATCTGCAGCATGACTACTTCAAGAACAAGAACATCACCGTCGTTGAAGGCGCATACGCCCAAGCCAGGGACTTCATCTTGGACAAGCTGCAGGAAGCTGAAACGTCTGCCATTGCTGCAGAGACTGCTCGTCCACCTCCCGCGCCGGCTCATGGTGAGCATGGCGGGGGGATAAAATTCCCTGACTTAACGGAGATCCAGCAGAGTGGTCATCGTTTAAGGACTTGTTTGTGTCTGCTGTAGTGAATCATCCGGACATAAGTAATGTCACTCGTCTAAGGTATTTGGAACTCACTCTCGTAGATGACGCCAGTAATATTCTTAGAAGTGTTTCTCTCATACAAAACTGACAGGAATGGCTCTATTTTTCTCCCAGATTCCCGGATCTATCCCAAAAAATCCTGAAAAATGATCTCCCACATCTCGGAAATCATCTGCACTATTTTCGAAATTATGGAGGATTTTTATCCAATTACCAAGGAGGATCACGGCCGATACTCGCGTCTCGACCCTCGAGGCGAGGTATACAAAACTGACCAAAATGGCTCTAGATTTTTTCCAGAGTCTAGGGTCCATCCCAAAAATGCTGGAGAATGATTTCCCACATCTCGGAGATCATCTGCATCATTCTCAAAATTTTCGGGGAATTTTTTCGAATCCCGAGGAGGATCGCGGGCGAGACTCGCTTCTCGACCTCCAGGGCGAGGTATATCAAACTTACTGAGACGGCTTGGGTATTTTTACTGAGGCCCAAAACGACTCCAAAACCTCCGGGATATTTAATATCAACATATCGGTGAGCATCTCCATGATTATTGAAATGATTTTGGTTTCTTGGAACCGAGACAGGTGCATCTCGGCCGCAACTCGCTCTCAGTCCCTCCGGAGGAGGCTGACAAAACTCACTGTGACGGTTCGGGTGGTTTTTCTGTGGCCCGGATCGATCTGATAATCACTGGAATACCATTGGCAACATCTCGGAAAACATCTCCGAAATTTCCGAAATGATTTTCTTTTTCTCCGAAAATGCACGCCCGGATTTCGACTGCAAATCGTTCCCAGACTCTCAGAGGACGGGTGACAGGACTGATTGAGACGATTCGGGTAATTTTCCAGAGGCCCGGATTGATCCCAAAAGTAATGGAATATCATCGCCAACATCTCGGAATATATCTCCATGACTTGCGGAATGATGGCAATCTTCCTCGAAAATATACGGGCGGAGGTCGGGCGCAGACTCGGTCTTGGACCTTCCGGGGCAGGGTGAAGAAACTATCAGGAGCCTTCTTGTGCACTACGACATGTCCAAATTGACCCCAAAACTCCCTGGAGATCATTGAAGTATTCCAGAATGGCTCTTTGCCTGCTCACCCCCGCATGCGTCCGCGCCATCGCAACTCAATAGAAGGAGGTTGTATCCGTCAGCCTCTTTGGTTTGAGATTGTTCATATCCAGTCGTTTTGTCCCCGTGATCATTGCCACGTCCTTCAGTTGGAATCCAACTGCTCCCGTGTTGCATGTCCCCAGGCTCATAACAGATGTGGAAGGGTTGAAACCTCCACCACTATTGAAGCCCCATCACTTTTGATTATGAATCACGCGCGCGTGCCCCTGATGTTTCCGGGCGAGTTTCTCAGAGTGGCGCCATCTCTCGGACTGCGAGCGCATGGCAAAGATAAGACTAGCTTGTGCTCCGTGGGCCTGCAGGTTAGACTACCGTGTTCGCGTTTCATGAATATCGAGAGTTTCATTGTAAGCAGCGGGATGCGGATGTGCTCAACGTAATCACTGAATTCAGGAGAATTGCGCTACGGAGAGACATCCGGGCTAACCCATCGATCGGAGGTACAGTGATTGATTGTGTGCACATCAACTCAGTTGCCCACCTTGATGCAAGCAGACGACGAATTGGGTGAGTTTTGCAGTAACAAGTTCTTTGTATTTTCTCCGTAATGTCTCTCCATAGCGCAATTCTTTGATGCATTGTGTGAATGCTTGTCAAGTTTGGAGTCAATCCGTTTTGTCGACCTTGAGACATCCACGAAACGAAAAAGTCACTAGATAAGGTGGTAAACCAGAGCTGTACGGCCTCGCCTTGAGTAGTATCTATTGTAACTCACTTGCAATATCAAGAAGAACTTCAGTTCGAGTAGTCATATGCATATGAATCCATTCACGTTTATGAATATAAGTGAAAGATGCTTATAAGCGACCGTGATGCGGTTTCATATATCTCCGAGCGCGTATATATTTTCATGAGAAATTGACCAAAATGAGACCAAAACGGAATTCACGACCAAGGTGCGATGCAGCATCAACAAAGAGAGTTCATCGACGTGAAGCACAGGGAAAAACGAGTGAAAGTCGAGCCGGCCATATCAGATGGTCTCATGGCAAACACCGGCCGTTAGAATCCGGCTGAGAACAAACCAAGTCGCAATTGAGGCGCAATGCATTGTCAGCAATACAGAGTTTATTGGCATAAGGCAAAGACGAGAGAAGCTTGATTCAAAAAATCGTGAAACAAACACCACGAGGCGATGCTGATGTCGAAGACCGTGCAGTGGTGTTCAGACACAGAAAAAAGATAGTGCCATAGAGGAAGGAGTAGTATATTTTTTCGAAGTTTCAATGCTCATAGGATATTCTATGTGAGTGAACTTAGATACATAAAATCATAACAAACGGGGTATCTCATACTTTAGTTAGTGATTTTGAGAGGGAGTAGGGTAGATAATTCATTTGAAAAAATTGTGGGTTTCTTATATAATAATATAATGAAATCTTGCACCTATGGCGTGGTCGGATTAACCAATTAACAACGCCCTTTTTCCTCTTTGTTGATATAGTTTATTCATTCCAACTCAGAATGAACGTTCAGTAACATCGTATCTATATTAGTTTTTGTCATGATCTCATTTAGAACGAGGTGCAAGATGAAAAGAATAAGAAACTTATTCAACAGGTTAATTTCAAGCATTTACAATGAATACAGATGTATGTAGAAGCGATCACAGGATTTTTGATGAACAATGAAGGTGATTGATTTGATCGGTTTTTCCTGTCAATATTTTTGCATCAAGGCGACGTTTCGGTCGTTTTATTACAACCCTTTTCAAGCTACAAAAGTCATAAACATAAATATCAATTACACTAATCACATACACTATAGTCAACTATTTAGAATTCATAAAATTAATGTACCTTGAATATTTGCAAAGAACTCCATGAGGGATCTCAACTAGATCTCAAACGAGATTAGTAGTCAACTTTTACATATGAGATAGACTATCCATAACTGAAACATATTACAGAGAACACCATATTTTTTATAAAACCACTACAGGAACATACAAGTGAATTAACAATACGCAGGAGAACTTACGCAAGGATGTTTGGTTACTGGTGTATGAGTCCTAGATCCCTCAAT
>JAPYYZ010013961.1:0-13285 GCA_030522705.1 Eretmocerus eremicus | reverse complement strand
TATGGATGCATCACCTGGCCACCCCCGTGACTCTTCGATGTTTTCCGCTGCTCCTTCAGGTCCCAGAGTCTACGCTGCTACATCTTCACCTTGCCTCAACGGCGATATCTGCAGCTGGGTTCATGCGCTAGCGCTTGTGCCCATACTGCCACCTATCGCGTCTGGATGCATACATACATGCATTCTTTCATGGCCATGCCCCGAGTCGGCTCTCCGCAACGAGAGACGATCGCTACACTTCTCGCACATGCGCCGACACTCGTGGATGGATTGCCGCGATTCCGTCTCATTGCGTGATGGCGAGCATAGACGCAGTTCTCGTGATCGGGTTCCAGGCTGGCTGCTTGCCTCGCCTCCTCGCCGCCATCTGTAGTCTTGCATTTGCGCCGGCATTCGTGCACATACTGCCTCAACTGCCTCCCGTAGCGCGCATGCACGCATCAACAGCCACTCTGGAAACGATGCGCGCGTGCATGCAATGAGACGCGAGAGATGCACGACGGGCACAGGCGTTGTCGCGATTGCAAGGCTGGAGGTGGCGGCGAGGAGGCGAGGCACGCAGCCGGCCTGAGACCCGATCACGAGAACTTCGTCCATGCTCACCATCAGGTATTGAGACGGAATCGCGGCAGTCTATCCACGAGTGTCGGCGCATGTGCGAGGAGTGTAGCGATCGTCTATCGTTGCGAGGAGCCGACTCGGGGCATGGCCATGGAAAAAATGAATGTATGTACGCATCCGGACGCGATAGGTGGCAGTATGGGCTCGAGCGCTAGCGCATTAACACAGCTGCAGATATCGACGTTGAGGCAAGGTGAAGATGTAGTTGCGTGGACTCTCGGACCTGAAGGAGCAGCGGGAAACATCGAAGAGTGACGGGGGTGGCGAGGTGATGCATCCATACATCCTCAATGAGACATCAACCGGGCGACGCGAGTAAGTACCCCCCCCCCCCTCCCTTGAGGGAGTATTTCAATTCTACATTGACCCGATCCATTAACTCTGCAGTATGATTCAAGACTGTATTCATTCTCATGTAATATTTTCCAATACATATAATCGAGTATCTGGAAAATCCATTTGAAGATAATGACTAAATATATTTTTAAGTGACTTTGTGAAGCATTTGTCGAATTATTCATCTTCATAATCAACCTCAATCTCCCTCCTTGACATTCCTCGGCTTCTTTATTGAGTCGAAATCAGTAATCATGGCCATTCAATGCGTTTCATATGGAAGATCAGAGAAATCAAAAATCGAAAATAAAAAAAATAAAGAAAATCAATAAAACAAAAAATAAAATGAAAATGAAAAAAAATATTAGAGACTATTTTTATGTGGAACGTCCAGCCGGACGACTGACCGCATGTCCAACCGGACGTCCGGCCGCATGTCCGACCGGACGTCAGCATTTTCAGTAGGGCTCTCAAATTCCAGCGCACTCATCCACCAGCGAACACATGGGCGGCATTCCTGGAAGGACACATGCAGCGTCCGCTGAGACGGTGCAATAAGCGTTGACCACCTGATGTGAAATTCGGCGCTGGATCGGTCCCATCACCTCGTTTATATGCGTCGAGCTTATTATTCTGCCGTAGAGCATAATCAAATAGCTCACGATACTGACGAATGATCTTCTGCTGGCTTCAAGCCCGCCGATGTTCGGCATCAGCCGTTGTAGCGCCAATCTGACCCTCTCAGCCCTAGGTGTGCTTCCTTCATGTCCGTTTTGTGGTCCACTTTTCATCGAACCACACTCAAAGATACTTGATTTCTCTCTTGATTTGGATATCGTGCCGTGAAGACGAGCATCTCGTAGTCTTTTCTCTCCGTGACCAGAAGCCCCTTGCACTTTCGCTCGGCAGGATGCAGGTTGTGGTCTGGGAACCACTCGCCGACCCGGTCTAGCACCTCGTTAGCGATGAGATATCTTTCCTGGAAGGGTGGTCAATAAAGGTAACCTGCTCGCAGACGTTGTGACGGGTCTGCTCAGAGCAAGACACCGCCTGAACCTCCCCGCTATTCGAGATAACGTCCACCATGTAATAACCAACCTTCTCTGGAACCGCCGGCGCATTGCTTCGGGGTGGGAGGGGGGGGGGCGTCATGCGATACGAAAGTGTATCTCTCTCTGGATTTTCAGCTCTTTCTCCTTGCCCCTAGGTCGTCCGGTGTTCATCACTCTCCAGCTTGACGGTGTTTGTTCTGCAGCGCCTCTTGCTCGTTGCAATTCTGATTCGCGCTTTCCTATTCGGGCGGTCGCCGCCTTCATGAAGTCGGCGATCTTGACCCACGTCTCTTTACTATGAAGCATAGTTGGCACGAGGTTCTCAGGTGTCAGCTGGGCCTCCAGCGAATTCACGAGCTCCTCTCTCTCTACGCTTGCCTCCTCACATTAGAAGAGTGCATGCTCCACGTCAACCCAGTTGGACCCACACATACGGCAGACCGCAGTTCCCCTCTCCTGGAACCGATCCAGACAATCCCCGAAGCAGCCATGACGGCTCATGGCCAGCGTCGCCAGTATTCTAACTCTCCATGGGGCCGATGTATCCACCTGGCTATGTTGGTGATCAAACCGCCCGTCAAGCGACCCTTGATTGATCTGCTCCACTCCCTCTGCCATTCCTCCACTGTCTCCGCACGTTCATCCTCTCGGATGAGGGCCTCCCGGGTCGTGTTCAGCTCTAAACCGTCGCTCTTGAGAGCTTCTTGCCTTTCCCATATTTGCCTCCTTCCAGCGACTAGCAGGCGGATCGGTAAAGTACTTGCCAGTACGAACGCTGAAAAATAGGACACGGTGCAGTAGAGGCTGATCGTCCGGAGCGCGAGACGCCGCTAAACTGGGCTCAGTTTCCCATTGATCACGGCATCGCTGGCTATTCGGCCCCAGATGGCCACACCCTAGAGCATGATGGAGTAGCCCAAGGTGCTGAGTAGAGCTCTTCTATTTGGCTAGGGCCCTCCGATGTTCGGCATGAGCCGCCGGAGAGCACTTTCTACCCTGTCTGCCTCCAGCGCAGCCTCCCCCAACTGGGCTTTGTACCTCCACTTATCGTCGAACCACACCCCGAAGTACTTGAGTTTCCTCTTCAAAGGGACCTCGTGCCCGTTAATGGTAAACGCGGGCATCTGAAGGCGTCTCCTCCTAGTAACTAGCATTCGCCTCGTTGCCAATAGACTCAACCTCCCACGAGGTTTTGGCGACAACAACTAATGCTGCGTCGTCCGCTAACCCAACCAGTTCCACCTTGTCCGGGGGGGTTCAGAGCGAGGGAGTCATCGTAATGTGAGTTCGATTCGAACGGGCCAGAGACAGAGCCTCGGGCTATGCCCAGAGACAGATCCAGCTCATTGCGTCGTTAGTCGGTGTCGCAGATCAGCACGAGATCTCGCAGCCCATCGCTGATGATCGCCAGCAAGTGGGGTGATACTCTTCCGTCGAGGGACTTGCATATGCGATCTCAGCTCGCCGTGTTGAACGCGTTCTCCACATCCCCCGAAATGATGGCGCAGAACCGTTCCCCAGGCTGAGATGCCTCCTTCCATGCGAACTGCACTGTGTCTTGGAAGCACTCGATTGCGTGTACTGTGCTTCGCCCCTTCTGGAAGCCGAACTACATCGAAGACATCCCTCCGTTGCGTTCGTACTCCTTCTCCAGACGGTTGAGATCATGCGGTCGTACATCTTTCCCAGATTGTCCAGCATGTTGAGCGGCCGGTTCGAGGAGAGCTTCTGCGGATCGCCACCCTTCCTTTTTGGAATGAGTACTAGCTTGCGGCATTTCTACGTTCTCGGAGAGGCCCCTGCTAGCAGGCATTTGTTGAACATCTTTACCAGGAGGCTAGGCCGCACCCTGGTCACGATCTTCAGAGCCTCGTTGGGAATCCCATCCAGTCCCGGAGCCTCGCCGTTTGCGAGTCTTTCCGCTGCTAGCCTGAGCTCCCTCTCGTCGAAAAGAGGTACGGCTTCGGAGACTCTACTGGGGACAGTGAGTCTGAGCTCTCCCCCTGGGTAGTGAGCCCTAGCTATTTCCAGCACTGTCACCTTGTTCGTTGGTGCAGAACTCCCCTCTTGTGAGCGTAGCTAGCTCATAACTACCCTGTAAGCCGTTCCCAAGGGTGTTGACCATGTTACAAAGGTCATCCTAACATTTCTGCTTGTTCTCAGATGGAGTTTCGGAGCAGTTTTATCGCCTTTTTTGTTTGCTTTTTCATCGGGAACAGCTGGCGCGAGTCCACGTTTCTGTGCCCTTTTTCCTTGTCTCCTCTTGGCGTTGGCGTTGCGCCAGAGTCTTGCTATCTCCTCTCTCCACCAGTCGACCTGCTCCCTCTAGTATCGAGGTTGCTTCCTCCCAGACATGGCGGCATCACAGGCTCGCGTGATGATCCTCGTGACGCTGTCTACAGTGTCTTCAGCTGAGAATCCATCTTCAGAGTCTGATGCCTCCGAGAGCACGGTCTCAAACCGCTCTTCATCAAGTTTGCGGACTAGCCATCCCACCATAAGCCGGGCGTTTCTATCTCTCCTCCCCCCGTCTATCCTTAAATGGATATGCTGCTGGTTGCTCGAGTTGAGCCATGGTTACCGCTACTGCGATGCCACGCTCATCTCCGGATCCTCCGCTCCAGGTCGGTGACTTGGCATTGAAGTCTCAGGTTACCACTATGAGCCCCTTCCGCTGCTTTAGGCTATTTTCGAGCTCTTTCAGCTTGCTCCGGGAGTCTTTCATCGACGCGTTGGGTGAGTAGTAGCAACTCTACACCGCAACGTTGCCGATAACACTGCGGGCGTAGCCATTCGCCCTCGTTGGCCTCTCGGCTTCGGTGAGCGAGGCATTTCAGATTTGGACGGCAGCCCCACTCAGCAGGTCTTGTGTCGTTCTGGCACTTCCCCGCCTGAGATTCTGCTTCCACATGATGGAGACGTCCACTCCCAGTCTCGTAGCTTCTGCTTCGAGGAGGTCAAGGGCGTCTTTGCTCCTCTGGAAATTTGCCTGCAAGAATTTGACGATTTCCGCGCTTGTTTCGGCGCCTGCCTGCTGCTCTTGCCTGTTGGTGGGCAGGGCAGGTTTGCCTCCCAAACCTGTAGTTGCTCACCACCCGCAGGGTTTCACAGCTCAGGCGATTGGGCTCCTTCACATCGCAGTTGAGCGCTATATGGTCTCCCTCGCCCCAGTTGGAATATCGCTTCGATCGGCGCTCCTGCGGCTTGTCAAACCTCGCAGACAAGTGGCCACACTCGAGGAAATTGTAGCACCTCGGGACGCCACCTCTATAGCGAATCCGAGCAGTAACGCTCGTGAAAGCCCCGCAGGGACTGTGATCAACGCGACCTGAGTACCCCTGTATCCCGGGCGTATAGTTCTCGCAGTAACATTTCCAGCGTGCTCTGCCCCTAGTACCGTTACGACGGCTTCTTTGACCTCTCGCAGCGTGCTGACCTTGTCAATGTCCAGCACTTCCAGCGTGACAGTTGGAGTGAGGCGTGTTATGAAAGGTGCAATGATGCACCTTTCATAACATACTTAACGGAATCTGCCTCGACCCCCTCCTGCAACTCTGTAAGGAGGTGTCCGTCCTTGGATCTCCGAAGATTCGAGACTTCTGGAGCGACATCCTTAGCGCACTCTCCCTGCTCGACTTTCCGAAGCATGTCCGCATATTATAAGCCACTCTCTTCGACTCCGAGGAGAACCGCATCTGGTCTCACTCTTTTCTTGTTTCTTTTCGACCTCTTCTCCTTCCCTTGCTTCCTGTCTCGGTCCTTCGAAGCATCCGCCACGTTGCTCATCCCACGTCCCGTGCGCCGTCCGGCTTCTTCCCAGCCTAGGTCGCCATCCATGGCCCTATCTCCAGAGGTGGGCTGGTCTTATCTTTCAGCTCCGCAGCCTTCTTCCCGGCCTCTTCCAGCCCCTTGCGTGGGGTCGAGGCCCCCTTCACAAACACCTTCGTTGGTTTCTTGGCAATGGCATGCTCCTCTACATCCTTGGTTATGCCGTCGAGTAACTTGAGCATCTTTCTGAGGAGCTACTCTTCCCTCCCCTGGGCTTCGCTGTACTGAGACCATTCTGATTTGAGGTCAGCAGCTCCTACCTCGTTCAACCTTGGAGAACTAGAAGTTACATTGAGGTTCGGGTGCTGCGAGCCACTTGCTCTTACATCGACTTGGTTGTCGTCGTCGACGACATCCACAATCGTTATCGCATCTTGTTCTCCATACGATATTGGTTTTTGGGCGGGACACCCAGGTGGCAGTTCTGTTCTGAAGCCTCCCGAATGCGTTAGTCTTTCTGACATTCTTTTTCCTCCACTTCCTCCTCACTCCTGCGTATTTGTTCGTGTTGTTGGTCACAACTACTCGCCCTGTCCAGCACCGGTCCTCTGTTCCTGGATCCTTCCCCTTGCCGACCAAACCTACAGTCTGGTGTCCTTGAACGTGCCTACCCCCGAACCCTACAGCATGGTCCCCCCGGTCACCAACTGGCACTGACTATACAGGCGGAATTTGGGGTATCCCGCTCCCGTTGTGTCGGACGAGCCTCCACTCATGGTTAGCGAGAGTCCGACCTCCCATAACCACCGGCGGCCCAGGGACGAAAACTGGTTTCAATGCGGTACCCTCCAGAGTGAGCTCGGATATAGCAATCAGAGGATGCCCTTCCAGAAGCCACTATACCGGGAACGCGAAAAGTGTGCAGTGTGTGTGGTGTCAGTCATCGGCAAGCCGCCACGTCTGAATCTTATGGTTGTAGCTCTCGGTGATTGTCAGCGGCACCCATTGCTGGGTCAACGCGTCTCAGTCTCTGACAGGGTATGCTGGTGCTCCCGCATATTGCGATAAATGCCTGTCTTTTCGTGACAAGCTCCGCACCATTTGGTCGACCGATCCACAAAGACAGACCATTCATTCAACTGCAAAATTATCGAGCTCAGGCCGAATCATCTCTTTGAACATTCGTCGTGACTTGGATAGTAATGTCACAAAGAACCTCTCTTCCATTAATTTGCGGCCCAAAACACGGATGGCGGCCGATTCCTCGGTCGTCCAACCGAAAAATATCACTCCTCTGAATAGTGACCCTCCGATCCAGCTACGAATATCTGCATAGTTGTCTATGACAGATCCTCCCGTAGTGATACCGACGAGCCGAGCGGAGGGATCGGGGAGGGACCGTGATATCATCTTCTGATCCTCTCAATGTTGACCTCTTCCCAAAGCTCAGAAGTTTCTGCTGCGGATTGAACATCACGAGTCTCAAACGGACACCAAATTCAGTCCTGTATAATTTTTGACAAGGTATGCTGGTGCTACCGCATATTGCGACCAATTCTTGTTTTTTTTGGGACAAGCTCCGCAACATTTGCTCAACCAACTCAAGAAAGAAGACCATTCATTCAGATGCAAAATCATCGAGCACAGGCGAAATCATTGCTTCAAACCTTCACCGTGACTTGGATAGTTATGTCACCAAAAATCTCTCTCTCTCATTGTTTCGCGGTCTAAAACCCAGATGGCGGCCGATGTCTCGGTCATCCGACCGGAATATATCGCTCCTCTGAATAGTGACTCTCTAATCCAATGTAGGATATCTGCATTACTGTCTATGCCAGATCCCTCCGTAGTCATACCGACGAGCCCAGCGGAGCGATCGGGGCGAAATAGTTATATCTTCTCCTGATCTTCTCACCACTCACCTCTCTGTAGAGCTTAGAAATTTCTGCTGAGGATTCAACATCACGAGCCTCGAACGGACACCCCATTCAGTCCTATGTAATCTTGACGGGGTATGCTGGTGCTACCACATAATGCGACGAATGCATGTCTTCTTGAAACAAGCTCCGCAACATCTGGTCGACCGATCCACAAAGACAGACCATTCATTCAACTGCAAAGTAATCGAGCACAGGCCGAATCGTCTCTTTGAACATTTATCGTGATTTGGATGGTAATGTCACAGAACAACCCCTTTTCTATTGTCTCGCGGTCTACAACCTAGATTGCGACCGATTTCTCAGTCGTCCATCCGAGATATATCACTCCTCCTCTCATTAGAGAACCTCTCATCAAACGTGGAATACTTGCTTAACTGTCGATGGAAGATCCAACCGTAGTCAGATCAACGAGCCCAGCGGAGCGACCGAGGCGGAACAGCTATATCTTCTTCTAATCTTTTCACTACTCGACTTTTAGCAGAGCTCAAAAATTTCTCCTGGGGATTCACCATCACGAGCCTCAGACGGACACCACATTCAATCGTGTGTAATTTTTGACAGGGTAAGCTGATGCTACCGCATATTGCGATAAATTCCTGTCTTTTCGAGACAAGCTCCGCAACATTTGCTCGCTTCTTCCACGAAGAGAGAGCATCCATTCTCATGGAGAATCATCGAGCACGAGCCAAATCATTTCTTCGAACATTTATCGTGACTTGGATACTAATGTGACAAAGAACCTCTCTTCCATCGTTCCGTGGCCTACAACCTAGATGGCGGCCGATTCCTCCGTTGTCGAACCGAAATTCATCTTCCCTCTGCACAGTGACCCTCCTATGCAACGTGAAATATCTGCGATACGTTCTATGCTAGATCCCTCCGTAGTCATACCGACGAGCCTAGCGGAGGTATCGGGGCGAGAGTGTTATATCTTCTTCTAATCTCCTCACTACTCACCACTCTGCAGAGCTCAGAAATTTCTGCTGAGGATTCAACATCACGAGCCTCGAACGGACACCCCATTCAGTCCTGTGTGATTTTGACGGAGTATGCTGGTGCTACCACATAATGCAACCAATGCATGTCTTCTTCAAACAAGCTCCGCAACATTTAGTCGACCAATCCACAAAGACAGACCATTCATTCAACTGCAAAATTATCGAGCACAGGCCGAATCATCTCTTTGAACATTTATCGGCACTTGGATGATGATGTCACAGGAGAACCTCTTCTCCATTGTTTCGCGGTCTACAACCCAGATGGCGGCCGATTTCTAGGTCATCCAACCGAGATATATCACTCCTCTGCATAGTCACCCTCCCATCCAGCTTGGAATATCTGCATAGGTATCTATGCCAGATCTTCTCGTAGTCGAACCGACGAGCCCAGCGGAGGGATCGGGGGGAAACAGTGTGTCTTTATTCAATCCTCTCATTCTTGACCTCTTCGCAAAGTTCAAGAATTCCTGCTGAGGATTCAACATCACGAGCCTGTAACGGACACCAAATTCAGTCCTGTGTAATTCTTGACAGGGTATGCTGGTGCTACCGCATTTCGCGACGAATTTCCGTCTTTTTCAGACAAGCTCCGCAACACTTGCTCAACCAATCCACAAAGTAAGACTATTCATCCAAATGCAAAATCATCGACCACAAGCGAAATCATTTCTTTGGACCTCCGTCGTGACTTGGATAGTAATGTCGACAGAAGCCTCTCTTCCATTGTTTTGCGAGCTCCAACCAAGATGGCGGCCGATGTCTCGGTCGTCCAACCGAAATATTTCACTCCTGTGGATAGTGACCCTCTCATCCAACGTAGACTATCTGCATTACTGTCTAGGACAGATCTCTCCGGAGTCATACCAACGAGCCCAGCGAAGCGAACGGGGCGAAAGAGTAATATCTTATCCCAATATTTTCACCACTCACCTCTTTGCAGAGCTCAAAAATTTCTGCTGACGATTCAAGATCACGAGCGTCGAACGGATACAGCATTCAGTCCTGTGTAATTCCCGACAGGTTATGCTGGTGCTACCACATATTCGCCAAATAATTGTCTTCTTGAGACAAGCTCCGCAACATTTGCTGGACCAACTCACAGGGAAAGACCATTCATTCAAATCCAGAACGATCAAGCACAGGCCAGATGATTCATCTGAACATTCATCGTGAATTGGGTAGTCATGTCACCAAAAACCTCTCTCCCATTGTTCCGCGGCCTACAACCCAGATGGCGGCCGATCCTCGGTCACCGAACCGAAATGTATCACTCCTCTGCATAGTGACCCTCCCATCCAACGTAAAATATCTGCGATACGTTCTATGTTAGATCCCTCCGTAGTCGTATCAACGAGGCCAGCGGAGCGATCGGGGCGGAACATAAATATTTTCTTCTGATCTTTTCACTACCCACCTCTTTGCAAAGCTCAAAAATTCCTGCTGAGGCTTCAACGTCACGAGCCTCGAACGGACACCGATTCAGTCCTGTGTAATTTTCGACAGGGTATGCTTGTGCTACAACATACTGCGACGAATGCTTGTTTTTTTGGAGAAAACTCCGCTACATTTGCTCGATCAATCCACAAAGAGAGACCATACATTTTCATGCAAAATTATCGAGCACAAGCCAAATCATTTCTTCGAACATTCATCGTGACTTGGATAGTATGTCACAAAAAACCTCTCTTCCATCGTTTTGCGGCCCAAAACACGGATGGCGGCCGATTCCTCGGTCGTTGAACCGAAATTCATCACTCCTCTGCATAGTGACCCTATCATCCAACGTAAAATATCTGCATAGTTGTGTATGACAAATCCTACCCTGGTCAAACTGACGAGCCTAGCGGAGGGATCGGGGTGGAACAGTGATATCTTCTTCTGATCTTTTCACTATTGACCTCTCTGCAAAGCTCGAAAATTTCTGCTGAGAATTCAACATCACGAGCCTCAAACGGATCTAACATTCAATCCTGTGCAATTTCCGACGGGGTATGCTGGTGCGACCGCATATTGCGACAGATTTCTGTCATTTTGATACAAGCTCCGCAACTTTCGCTCGACCAATCCACGAAGGAAGACCATACAACCTAATGCAAGATCATCGAGCACCAGCCAAATCATTTCTTCGAACATTTATCGTGACTTGGATAGTAATGTCACAAAAAACCTCTCTCCCATCGTTTTGCGGCCTACAATCCGTATGGCGGCCGATTTCCCGGTCGTCCATCCGAAATATATCACTCTCCCTCTCAAGAAAGACCCTCACATTCAACGTAAAATATCTGCATAGTTGTCGATGACAAATCCTACCGTAGTCATACCGACGAGCCTAGCGGAGAGTTCGGGGCGAAACAGTGATATCTTCCTCTAATCTTTCTACGATCCACCTCTTCGCGAAGCTCAAAAATTCCTGCTGAGAATTCAACATCACGAGCCTCGAACGGATTCAACATTCAATCCAGTGCGATCTCGACAAGGTATGCTGGTGCTACCGCATATTGCGACAAAAGCTCGTCTTCCCGAGACGAATTCCGCAACTTCTGCTCCACCAAGTCACGATGGGAGACCACTCATTCAAATACAAAATCATCGAGCACAGGCCAGATCCTTTCTTTGAACCTTCATCGTGACTTGGACAGTCATGTCACCACAAACCCCTCTTCCATCGTTCCGCGGTCTACAACCCTGATGGCGGCGGATATCTCTGTCGTTCAACCAAAATAGATCATCCTCTGAATAGTGACCCTCTCATACAACGTAAGATATCTGCATGATTGTCCATGACAGATCCTCCCGTAAACGTACCGACGAGCCCAGCGGAGCGATCGGGGCGAAACAGTCATATCTTCTCCTGATGTTTTCACTACCCATCTTTTTGCAGAGCTCAAAAATTTCTGCTGGGGGATTCAAGATCACAAGCGTCTGTAACGTCAAATGTTATTCATAAACAGAGCTTGAAAGGAATTCACGACTGGATATTCGATAAAAATTAGAGTTCTCATAATGCGATTCCTTTCGAAACGAAGCCCAGTTTTTTAGCCACTAATGAGAATTAGTATGCTCTAGGGATTACGGCGATAAGGAGAGAATACGGTAATGTGGGATACATCTATATCTATATGTAGGATACATCTATGTATGGTTGGCCTATAGGGGATTCCGTAGGTCCCAAGTCGCCTATGGGAAGGATGCAACTTATTGGGGGGTTGTCTTATAGTGATCTATGTATATATGTATATGAGAGATGAGCGATTATTTCCGAAACTATCCTTTTGATTCACGTTCATTCAAGTTTGTTTCATCGGAAAGGTTATCTAATACCCTATCAGACAAGGAAGGAACGCGTTTGAATTATGTAAAAACGATAGATGATTTTAAAAGGGTCAAAATTGGAAAAATGGTTATCAGTAATTTTCAAAGGATGGATTCCCGTTATCTCAATCACTATCGGTCCAATTTCAATTTATAAGGGCTCAATCCAAGGGTTAAAGTCTATATTACTCGATTATACATTAATATTGAGGCTCCGATACGATGGGGTACTTATACGAGGTTGGCGAGGGTATATTTCCTCGATCGGATCTGCCTATTTTGCCTAGGGGTCAAACAGCGATTTGACGAGTTCCGTGTGTCAGATTCCTATTTAGTAGGTCACAAAATGAAGCTAGAAGAGTCTTCTAAACGATGATATAAGTTTCACTAAGATTTGAGTTGATGTAATAACCTGGTATGAAAACGAGATGCATCAAGCGTAGACTCGAGTAGCTTATATTTTCTATAGGTCGAAACCTAATTATTCAGCTTCTATTTGCCAGATTGATCCTTAGTTGGTCACAAAATGTACCTAAATCACTCTTCTAAATGATCATATGAGTTTTACTAGGGTCAGGCTTGATGCAATAAAATAGTTTGAATATGACACGTACACGGAAAAAAATAGTTTGTTGGATTTACAAATCACCATTTGTTGGCTTTGTATTTGTTGGATTTACAATGAGAATTTGTAGATCCAACAAACTGCGAGTTGTTACGGTAACAAATGGGGACTCGATTCACCAAAAATATTCAAAATACTGCGCTTTTTGCATGTATCCTAGAGTTTGCGATCTGTAAGAAGCGAGATCGATGAGTTTTTTAGCAATAGAGAATATGACCATGAATTTCCAATGCAATGTTGGTCTTTCAATAGTTTTGGTTATACGTGTAAGTTTGAGGTTAAAATCAAAAGTCGGTATGCAAGACTGTGGGTTTTGCATACCGACTGCCGAATATCTATTATTCATTCAAGAAAAAGGGAATGAATAATATAATAGATATTCAGCAATCTATAGAGTTGGTAGTCTATGGTTTATATAATTCTCAATAAGAGACCTATTCAGGATTACCTTCAGGTGACAGACTTTCCTCAAGTCTTATAGATATCTTGTATCATATTTGAACATAATCTTCTCAGAGTTCAAGACTCTAATACAATGCCTCAAAATACAATGCAGACATATAATTTGAGCTAGATCAAATTGGATATTGCCACCAACAAGCCTTTTTGACGAGCTTTTTGAGGAAAAGTTGC
>JAPYYZ010013954.1:0-10963 GCA_030522705.1 Eretmocerus eremicus | reverse complement strand
CCGACAGCGCCCGGTCACACGGCGTTCCCTCGAGGTCCAAGTGAGTCTCCAGGGTCCCACAGGGTTCTACGGTCTCTTACGAGTCCCGTGGTACCTTTGAATCCTGTTTCATGACGTCCCACATGATATCACCAGCCCCTGTGGGTTCTACGTGGGATCCCACGTGGGACCCCACGTTGCACCCCACGTGGAATCCCACGTAATCTCTTTCAGCAGGGAGTGCAGTACTCGGCTAGTGTAACAAGCTCCTTTTGAAGATCCACAGCGTCTTTCGCGAGTATTGTTTTGTCGTCTGCAAAAAGCAGGATACCGATTTCTTGCTCAATATTTTTGTGACCCCTGCTTCTGAAGGAATCGATGAGATCACGGAGAAATAATGCGAAAAGCAAGGGGCTCAGCGAATCTCCCTCGAGAACCCCTCGATTACGTTTATTGGACCTGCTCTCTTGTCATTTTGAAGTCTTACTTCTACGGAGGCTATGCTGTATAGGTCTTGTAGCAGTCTGATTATTTCAGGGCTCACCCCGGCCTCGTTAGAGAATTCCAAAGTTTGCTGTGGGCGACTGAATCAAAAGCTCTTTTATAGGCGATAGAAGCTGCATAGAGCTTCCCCCTGGGTTTTGAGAGAGCCGCTGCGATCATGGCCTGCAACGTAAAAATATTGTCCTCGCAAGATCTGTATGCTCGAAATCCAGATTGGCATTATGGAAGTATATCGTGTTCCTCGCACCATGCGAACAGACGAGACGCAACTGTTGCGGTCGAAATCTTGCAGATATTGTTGATTATAGCTAGACCACGGTAGTTTGCGGTGTCGTAGATTTCTCCCTTTTTGTAGATGAGAGAAATTTCGGAGCTGCACCAGCTGGGAGGAACTGATCTTGTTGAGGATATTTTGTTGGAAAGTTGGCTCAGGTAATGGATCCATTTCGCTGGGAGCCACGTGTAGAATGGGTCTGACACTCCACCCGGCCGAGGTGCCTCATTCTGTTCCAGGCAGTCTAATGTGTCTTGAATCTCTTGCATTGTAAAATCACGGTCTAAGATCGGGTGTTCAGCACCAAAATAAGTTTACAGGAAGGTACATTTCGGTGTGAAATTAGCTTTGTAGAATTCCTCGATTGCTGTGCAAGGTAGTGAGCAATAGGTCGACTGTTTGTGTTTGAGTCTCTTTACTGTACTCCAAAAGCTTTCCGGATCTTCCTTCACATTCCCCAAGCAGAATTGATGGTGCTGTATGAGTACTAATTCCTTCTCCCGGCACAAGGCTTTATAGCTTTCCCGCAGACCCAAATATTCATCTCTCAAGCTTGGTTTTTTGACTGCCTCGTGCTGAATTCTTTTCTGCTCAGCGGATGCAATACGACAGTCCCTGTCGAACCACGGCTTGTCTTTGTACTGCTTCTGGTCACCGATTTCTTGTTTATGAATCAATCCAAGATTTTCCGCCGCAAATTTGATATTCCCTATCAAAGAATTGCTGAGGTCATCGGGGTTGTGAGAATCGATGTTCGGAGTTTCAAGTTCGGCCATGAAGTTGACATACTCAGGCCATCTGGCCTGGTTCCAAATGAGTTTAGTCTTCCAACGAGGTGCTTCTACGGGTACTCGTCTAGTTGTGATCGAGGGAGAGTCGATTAATGCCACGGCCGGGAGATAATCCAATATCCGAAATTCGCTATGTAGAAATCTGAGAATTTCCTGAGCCCTTCTTGATTGGTTCATATCAGGTCGATTGTGCTACTGCCGTTGTTATTCATGAACGACACTTCTCCTCCTCTGTCGCTGGGACTTCTACCGTTCAGTACCGTGAGGCCTACAATTTCGAATTCTCTAATAAGTATTCGGCCTTGTTCATTCATTAGAGCGTTCTGTCCATATCTAGTGGCATAGAATTCGGAATCCGTGACGGCTTCAGCATCTAGTTGACTGCCTTCACCAATTCTGGCATTGAAGTTGCCTCCAACCATTACTGGCCCATCGAAACTGAGAAGGCAGTCGTTGATGTGTCCAATCAAGCAATCTAGGTCTTTGGTGAATGAGTCGTTGTGCATATATACTGTAATGATAAGGAATTGAATCTGGTCAATATGACATTTCAGAGCCATGGCGTTGTCATTGGACATACAAAACTTTAGATTCTTAGCAAATTTTGGATTGGCAAACATGTCGAGCCCACCTCTTGCTCTGCCTAGCGTCTTGTTTTTAATGGCAGGGTATTCATAAAGGGAGCATTTCTCAAGTAGCGGCGAGATATTGCGTATTCTTCCGTGCACCCACGATTTCGAAAAGCATAACAAGGCGAAGTTACTCAAAAAGTCACTCAGTTCATCCACCGGTGTTGTACTTAGATTTTGAAAGCCATGCAGATTCCAAAAAGCGATCGAAACTGGATTGTAATTCCGTAATAGGTTGCCGGGTGCACTGTGAGAACCCGAGGTCTATTCAAAAAAGAGAGGCTTGGTGAATTGTTTGTGGTCGTCTGTTTCTTCAGCTGGATGATCGACGAAAGGGCAACGGGCTTGTGCCGTGCGATGTACTCTGCGGTGATGTTCCTTGGGTGAGCTGGCGTCACGGGGAGCGAGTAACTGGAACCAAACCAACCCCTTCAACGTTTGACTTGGCCATCGATAATAATAACTCTGTGGGTGACTCGAACATTCTTGCCTTTTTCTCGTTCAGAGTCGGCAATCTTTTAGACGTCTCTCCGAATCACTCTTTCTGCGCTCGTGAGATCGTTAATGATCGAGAAGTTCGTTCCAGCGAGCTTGATTCCTTTCACTGTCATCATTTTTCGCTTGTCCTCGGTGCTTCCTAACTTGGCAATGATCAGCTCTCACCTTTTTGAGATTTGATGAGAGAAGCCTTGAAAATTTTGATCTTAACTTCTGATTTAGTTTCAAGCCACATTGAAATTTCCAACTCGAGGTCATCGCTTGACGGATGGAAGCTACGGATCACAATATGATTCTTCCTATCGCAACGCGCTCCCATATCTTTGTTGTGTTTGACTCTGTCGAGTCTAGTCTTGAGGTGTGCATTTTCTTCCTCCCAATGCATATCGCGTGCCGCAATTTCCTCGCTCACTGTTTCGTCGATAACCGTTTTCATAGTCGAGAATTTCTCGTTGAAATCTGCCACGTTCTTCGCCAAGTTGTTCATTTTCTCGAGGATTTTACGCAGCATAAGAGAATTCTCGTCCATTTGCTGGAAGGTGCGCCGTTTTTCGAAAGAAACGAATTCATTGTGTTATTCCGTGTCGCCCGGGTGTTGCCGTTTTTCGGCGGCATTTTGGAGGTTATGATCCAGAGAATACGTTAGCGAGCAGCAGGTACTGCGGGCGCGGACACACACCTATATACACAAACTCACTCGGGGTCGCCGTGTGCTCGACGGATACTTTCTAAGCTCAAAATTCCACTAGTGATCAACAAGCTTCACTCGTGGCAATATCAACACTAGTCCAACAAAACTCTTTTGTACCGAGGTAATATATGCAGCTTAGGAATCGTTTGAGAACATTATGTTAAGTTCTTAGTTCTACGTCTCGGCGTGGGGTTGAGTTACGCTCAACCAGCGTGTCAGTAATTGCCAACTACCGATTTCACTTCGGTGAGGGGGACCTGCAGTTCAAGGTGGGTTCCGAATCACCGAGACCACCGTAAGAAGCACATGAGAAAAAATCTCAGTGGTGCCGGCCGAGATTCAAATCCTGGCTTTCCGCGTGGGAGACCAAGGACTATATCCACTAGGCCACGGCAGCCTCGAATGGGCGATGAATACGAGAGCACTTCGCGAGGCGAAGTTGCCGTCTGCGCGCCGTCGCCGGAACTCACCAGTGCTGCAGATACTTGAACAGTTTAGAGACTTATGCATAACTAGTTTTTGAGGCACAAGTTCAAACCCAAATCCCCAGGGATCTCATTTCATCTATTTGCTTCGTGGAAAAAAATTCTATGGCCTCATAACTTGCGCCGTCAAGTATTCGAGAGTCACAGTTGTCCATTTGACATCTTAATTAGTGGAGAATCACGTGCGCAAAAGGTTATTGATGTGCCTTGACTTTTTTTCGACATTTTTTCTACGTCAAAAGACGCAAATTCGGTGGAAATGCTCGTATAATAGTACGTGGAAATGCTCGTATAATAGTACATTACGATACAAGGGCGGTAAAGTTGGAATTCGCATACTCGTGATAATTCCGACCCTCGCCTTCGGCTCGGGCCGAAAAATATCACTCGTCATGCGAATTCCAACATCCCCGGCCGTGTATCGTATACTATTTTTTCACAATCCGTGGCGAAAAGTCAAAAATCCGTGTGGAAAATGCACTTTTACGCACGGAGTGTGAAAAAAGCTATTTTGTGGATCATAATAAATAAGTGGGTGAAATACATTTCTCCGAGTCTCACGATTATTGAAGTCAAAAGCACAATAGTTCCTCAATTTCTGAAAGATTTTCCATGTTCCTTAGGTTGAAATTATATGCACCGGCAGAATCTCGAAAGAATGGCAAATTACTCGAGGGGAGCGCTCTGATTTCAGAATTACTTCCTGCCAACTTGTCATGATTTCATTCGGGAGCTTCGAGTGAAGAGTCACTCAATTTCAGTGGGATATCACTCAAAACTTATAAGAGAGTGAGACTGAATATCAGCCTCATTTCTTGCCATTCCAAGATATTGTAAGAATTTAGATAACCCTCTCGTATCTCCGAGTTCTCACGTAATTGATGAACGGACTCCATTTTGGCTCGATCTTATTACATCTTCCTCGTGCAATCGCTTTAATTGTGACATTCTAAGGAAGAGTGCAAGTATAGCTCAGACGTGGGCTATATACCGAGTTGGGACCGAGGTTGAGTCAGCCACAGTTGGCCGCAGCCCTGCGCGGGTGAGTCAGTATTGCTGCATCATGCCCTACAGCAATACCTCCACCTAATCAGTGTCATATTTCAGAGCTAGGGACTGTAGCGCCTTCCGAGTTGGAGTCGTGGCAGCTTCGGTGAACGGAGCGAGCAGACTGGCAACAGGGCGCACAGCACGATAATCCGCTCTGGGTTCCAGTGCTATCATATTTCTCTCCAGGTGTGGGAGCCATACCCGCTATGTACAGCCAGGTCCTAATGTGTCCTCTCATGTCCTCCTACGTCTAACTATGTCCCGCTGACGTGGCCACATCCGATGTGTGGCGGGGCGATCGCTGGAGGGGGGAGCGCGGCACCTAATCTTCAGGCTCGTCCACGGTTTTTCTCGTGGCTTTACGGGCCTTGTATATAATGGATGTAATCAGAAATGGCTTGAGTAGAGGCGTTTTAAGTGACATTTTCAGACTTTCCTCACTCATTCTCGGCCATTTCTTGGATATTTCGCTTGGTTTGAAACTATCTATCTTCAACGATCTTGAAATGATGAGCTTTCGATTATCCCTATGATCCCAACCAAGAGATGAATCTGTTCCCTTTGCTCTATCTGTTACTTCCCCCTAAGCATTTCTTGGGATATGTTAATTATCTCTGAACTATTCTACGGAATCTTTCCGTTGCTAGTCTCTGTTCTCTATATACCACACCATAAATTAAATATGAATCAATTTATCGAGATGTATCCTCGTGTCTACATGAGCAGATCTGTGTGTGTTTTGTTCAAAATTCGTGTGAATACATGAATCCCACACCCTCCATCCCTTTATTGGAAGTACCCAACTTGCCCCCCCCTTCGTTTGCCCCAAATATGGAAGAAGTAAGACCTTGCTGCGCACTCAAATTTTCGTCACTAAATCGATATATGATGGAATGAGCATTTTGGATTGCCAAGAGATTTTAAACCCGCTGCCTACGGCCTTGGAAGCACTCTCTGCTCTTCTTCCTATTATTGCGGTGCAATCCTTCATGAAAAGACAATAGGAAAGATATAAGACAATAGAAAATATTACTCTTACCGGGGATTCCAATTCATTTTTGATTATAGTAATTCAATTTGATCGAGGCATCCATCATATATTTGTATATGGGTATGTAGAGGTTCCAAATAAAAGTTAATCAGAACACAAGGGTATACGTTATATTAAGCATATATTCTTATAGTGAAAACTTATAATACTTCAACTCTCATCTGCATTTCAAATGCTTCTATATAATTGAATGGCTGATTGATTTTCAGCTACATAAATATTCGTGCTCGGTTGGAGCTCAATCGTATTTCTTCGAGTCTTTCTTCTTAAAACTCAGAGTTATGAGCAATATTTATACCGATCAGAAATCAGAGCATTATGGCATATCTCGCGGGACAAATAATAATGATTTGACTTTCGCGGTTGATCTCGTCCAAGCTAAACGAGCATGATTTCATGATTCGCGATCGCGTCGCGGGTGACCCGACTTCCTAATTAGGGAAACGAACGTACTCTGCCGCTTGGTAGGTGCGGGATGCGACCTGAGGTGTGTCACATCCGCGCTGAGCAAAGGGGGCAGAGTAATTATTCCTACCCGACCGCGGATGTTGATGATTATCCTAGGAGCCTGGTCCGAAGGTATTCGGCCCCCAGGATCGCGCGCGATTGGGAATCACCCTCGGAAAAACTCTCGAGGGCGATATCACTGTGCACTCGCGATCTACTCACATTCTTCGATATATATATTCTTCGAACTGGTACGCCTCTATCTGGGATGCGTCGATTCTGGGTCCAAGAGCGGCTAGTCGCCTGCCCGTGTCCTCACAGCTCTCTCGAGAAGGATACGCGAGGTGGCTAGTCGCCTCCAGCCAGGATCGTCTCCGTTGCTGGTAACCTCGTGAGCTGTCGAATATATTCGATTCGTCGATGTTTCGCTCACTGTCGAGCCGTCGTTGCTGCCCAGACCTTCGCACCTCGTCGTCCGATGATCTCCCATTTTCGCGGAATTGGGCTCGCTTTTCGGGGAGAGATGCAATACACGCGTTTGCATGCATGATCTATCGATTCGCGCACCTAACACGTGATTTTACCTAATAGAGGGGTGACGCCGTAAGGTGGGACGATCTCTTCGGTCGACAAACTGGTAGGGTAAATTTACTGGCTACACATATACATATACGGAGAGTGTGTCGAGCGATGATTTTACTTTCGATTGATGATGAGTATTATAGATTCTGGGTTAATTTACAGCTTTCCTCATACCATGTTAGCGTATTAATAAAACAATTATACATGCAGCTTCTACTACGCGACTGGTCCCTTGAAATCAATATTAAACATGAACTCAAGGAAATCATCAAACGTTTTTACAAAATTCTGACCGTTTCATTTTGTAGAGCAGAAACGGACGAATGAAGGTCCCTTGGTCATCTCTTAGGTCACCGTAACCTCCCTCTTTTAAAATCATCATGAACTTATGATTTTGATCTAGTTTTGGAACTTCAGGGTGATGACGGGAGAGAGATTTGACGTGTCGCCCGAAGCCCATCCGTGACGTGAGTTGGTGCGGGCTCCGGAGCGTGCAATAAGTATTCTCGGTGCTGTTCTTCGACGATCGAGTCCAGGGCAATCGAGCTGCCTGAGTTGAGCGTGAGCTGCTGCCCGAGCTGAGGTCATTGCGAGCGACCAATTTGCGTCCAGGCCATCGATTTGTAAGTGCCACTCGCAAATTTCTCTCTTCTTTCCCTGGGCCCTTGATTGATATTTCCCTCAATGCTCGTTCAATTCTGAACCATCGGAAACACTGAGGAAATCACATTTTTGTTGATCTTAAATAACTTGAGTCCAGTTCGTTGCGATGAGACTTACCGTTGGTCATTTTGGAGGTCTTAGAATAAGCTTCAAAATGACCTAAGGTAGGTTGGAAAATATTGAGATGGGCTAAAGTTATGAGCAAAATGGCTTTAGTTGGGTACATTGGCCACATAGCATGCTTTCTTAATATTCAAAACTTCGCAATCATATATTCTCGAATTAGAGCTTTTCAGAAGCTTATTCGCGCCGAGAAACTTCATAAATCTCGATAATGTATTTTTACAAGTCTTTCATCCGAAAAGAGCTTACGTATCCATGTTGAAGCATCACACGAGCTATCTTGTGCGGGAATCACTCGTTTTGGGCACTTATCAGCAGTGAAGAGTGGTGAAAATGGGGAGAGGACAGTTGTAATAGCTCATTTTAATCCGCAAAACAGATTCTTTTGCGCATGGGCAAGAGTCTACTGATGGTTCCTCTCTGAATGATGATTATTATGAACTACCAACGTATATCTTGATCAGAAATAACAAATAGTTATCGACGATGACTTCTTCTTATCCAATGCTGCAAAAGAAAATCGATTGACGATTATCATTGGATGTATCTCCATTCGAGTACAATCTTTCTATGATTACCGATTGCGGATTACAAATCAATTTTCTCAGTGTTCAGTTCTCATTCTCAAGTGGTAAAGTATCTGTCTGTATCTTCGTCATCTATTACGATCAAATCAAGACAAAAGTAGCAAAATCTCATCCCAGATGTAACTCAGAATTGACGCATTTTGCAGATAAGTATCCCCGGATCTGTTTTGAGGATCTTCCCGAGATTTACAAAAAATTATTCTGCATGTTCCGTCGAACACCGGATATTTTTCGAGTTATAACGGAAATTTCGGAAAAAATGCCAAAAGTTGTAACTTATTCCAGATGTATTCTGAAATGGATAGAGCCACGCTCAACAGCGTGTGACACGCCTCCCATTCTGAAGTGAAGCATGAGCAGTTCCGGGGTGGGTTGGTTTGAGACAGTGGTTAGCTATCCCGGCGGAAAAATAGGTGCGCATCTGCTAGCATTTTGATATTGAAGATAGAGGGTTCTTAGGCGGTCAGTACCGTCACACCGGCACGAGATTCATGACCTCCCGGCTTGTTGGGCAGACATGATGAACGCGTAGATGGTACACACGAGACAAAACACTGCACAGCAGCTGTCCCTTTCATGGTGTTTCCTGGGGGCGATGCGAGTGAATGGGTGAGGTGTGACGTAGTCATGGACATCAAGTGTTGCAACCAACCGGTAGAGATGCGGTAGTCTGTTCGGTCAGGTTCTGCACCGCTGAAGTGACGACACGGAATGACCGCGGAGGTTTACGGGCCTTCTGGTGCTCATTGTATCCGGCCCATTCGGCGACTTATCCGTAGAAGTGCACTGAGATTGGGTTGCTGCACAGCACACTGACACCACACACACTGCACACTACTTGCGCTTCCGGTATAATGGCCTCTGGGAGGGGACACCCCCCCCCTTCATGCTGTGTCCGAACCCGTTCTGGAGGGATCCGCGTTGAAACCGGTTTTACTCCTGGGCCTTTCGCTTCTAGGAGGGATGGTTGTTCATTGAGATCCAGATGTTCATTGATGCCACACCCCTTCACACACCCTCTCATACTTCTGGTAGATTCCCTCTATGTTATGGTCGCATATGGCGTATAGCTCACGTGACCATGGCGTTGTTAATTCCTGAGTAGACGGGTGGCAACAATTGTAAGAGCACGACGATCGATAAAATTTTCATCTATCATCCACCCAGACTATGGGATAACAACAAAAGACTGAGGGGACACCATTTCCATGTATGTAATTACCTATAACTCTGACATGTAGTCTATCTCGCCCAAAACAGACTCAACACGTATATGTATATTCCACAGGTTTAGATACCCATGTTTTTTTCCATACAAATATATGTACGGATACCAATTTGACTGTAAGCTCAGCTTTTTCGTAGAAATGTTTTATTGTGATAACTCAGACATGTAACTGTCTCAAGTATGAGCTGATTGATCTACAACGTTCTTTTAATCCGATTCAGTCTTCTGAAAGTGTATAATATTCATGTAACAATTTTTAGTTTAAGAAGGGCTGTATTCTGACAGCCGAAACATGGCACACATGTGCAAAATTGTAGCAGGAAACGACCAATAAAGCCAAAATTCACCTAGTTGTTGGAGTTCACTCCAAAACTTGGACGGCGAAAAGATGTCAAAAGCCTTGCTAAAGTTGAACAGCAAGAGTAGTGATCTTCTCTTCATCAATAGCTATTCGAATGTCGTCTGTCAATTTGAGTAAGGCTGTTTCGAGTACTGTGGTGGCACTTGCATCAGTCTGGAAGTGATCAAAGTCACTTTTTCTTCAAAAACTCCGTGATTTGGTCGTAAGCAATTTTTTCCAGAACCTTCCAGAGGGAAGATAGTAGCGCTATAGAACAGAGAGAGAGAGAGAGAGAGAGAGAGAGAGAGAGAGAGAGAGAGAGAGAGAGAGACAGACAGACAGACAGACAGACAGACAGACAGACAGACAGACAGACAGAGAGACAGACAGACAGACAGAGAGATTCATTTGTTGAATGATGGGGAATAAATTTCTTGAGATTTCTAAATAATCTTATCGTGTAAAGTACCCTCAAAAATAATTAGTCTGACTGTTTTCCTGGTTTTCTCTGTAGATTTTCCTTGGAATTTCCTAGGCCGAGAAAAGATGGAACATCTCGTCAACTTGGGGCTAAATGGGTCAAGGAGCATCACTGCATGGCGCCCATCCGAGCCGGGGAGGATTAATTCCAATTCTAATATTTGAATATTTTTAATGAAGGTCTTCTGTCATCTTGAAAAAGTATCTATTTTGACAAAAGAGCATTCGAGTGATAGTAGATTGGTGTGTGTGTGTGTGTGTGTGTGTTTATTTACAGAGTGTTGAGTACAATTAATCAGAATATTTTTTATACATATTATTGCGTTATCATACATATTCAATACATTACTTTATCATGTCTCCTTCGAAATCAACAGAATTCTTTCTCCACAATAATTGTCATCCAATTCACATCAGAACTACAGTAATCGGATTACTATATCATTGGAGGATATATATATCTCTCTCTCTTAAGAAATTCGTGACGACACTTCCATACGTGTATACGGAATTATGATGAAAAAAATCGGCTTAGGATGACAGTCATCCTAAATCCTTGAT
>JAPYYZ010013913.1:0-20518 GCA_030522705.1 Eretmocerus eremicus | reverse complement strand
TATATAAGGCACGGCCGCCTTGCGCGTTATATAGGTATATTCTCATCGGAGTTTTCTTTTCTGATACTCGCCAGCAAGGCGCTACCGCGCCTTTTGATAGATCTCACGAGCCCGATTGACGCTTTGCGACACTCACAAGTACGATGGAGTTCGCTAGAATTACAAAAACGCACGTTTATGGAGGGTGGGAATTAATCTTTCAACAGATTCCTCGAAATAGATTCTCAAAAACCATTTGAAAAAGCCCATCACGGCTGAATCAATCCAATAGATGTACCGGTTGAAACTCAATCCACGGTGGGCTTGAACGATCTTTTAGTTTAGCCGGAAGATAACCACCGAGGTTATGGTGGGATATGAAATTGGAATACACCGGAGTCATCCTTCAACTTTGATCAAAATCAAGAATAGAGCCGTTTTTGAGAAATTGATGATTCCGTGATTTGCAACAAAATTATGGGATAGTCTATCTTGTTTGGGAAAAGTCAAGACTCACTCAAAACACTCATCAATCGTGAAGAAACCTTAAGTTTATGTTTCATTGCCCGATTTGATCAGGAGTATCACTGTATCGGAGTAATTTTCGAGCTTATTTCACTGCAAGTATAAGATGTTATTACATTATTCACGAGTAGAGTCTGAACTGTATTTATTCCCCTTTATCTTGAATTGACTCCAATAGTATCGATAACATTGAGAATCTTGCCGGCTTATTATTCACATCCAGTACTCTAGAAGAAGAGGCTCGATATAAGGGAGCTTGATTTGAGAAAAGTTCCTTTGATTTGAGAATAACGAGGCATGACTCAAGATTTTTTGTTGCATTCTGAATAATCACATTGTAAACTTATGAACCTTCTCATGCTTTTTTACTGATTAGTTACTCAAGATTATTCCTCTCCAAATCCAATAAGATCTGCAGACCTCGACGTACTGACTCGTATCTTTGCAAGCCCATTGTCTTGTTTATGTGTGAGCTACTAACCCATTACGGCCTCGAGTACAGGTTTATTGAATTGTAATTCCATCTGTACTCGAAACAGTTAAAATTTTCATGAATATTTCGCGATACAAGCATCTTGCATAAGGTTAGTACTCCCTCTGCGGCCCGAGCTTCTCCTATAAATCCGCAATAAGGCGAAGCTCTCGTGGGAATGTTCGCGCCCACCACGTGGTCGCTAGGGGCGCGTTTACCTCGCATTACTCTTAGCTGTACTCCCTTGCGCGCCAACACGCTATCAGCTGCTAATTATCTCGAGCCTACAGCCTTCTAAGACCATTTATTCCTGAGAGCTATGGCTTATTTTGACCTTTTAAGCAACTCCAACGCTCATCTTACGTTTGTGATGTGCAGTGCAACCATTTCTTGCATAACGTATTCTTCGTGAAATCTTAAAGTCCGTAGAAAAAAAATACAAAGACCATTGGAATCTTCTCTTCGCAGAATCGTATTCGCGATACTCATTTTGCGCTACGGCAACGCCATGATAGAGACAAATCTATATGGAATTCTCCTACATGTATGATCAAGCTCAGAAAATTGAGAACTTTTGCAAAGATGAAGCCCATAAAATATGGAATTATTTCGATATAGTTGAGAGATTCAATTGTCAGCGTGTGACATTCGACTACTTTCAGAGGGCTGGAACAAAAGTCAAAAAAGGCAAAAACTTATCTTTTGATTGTGTGTCCTGGGAAAGTACAATTTTTGCACAGTTCTACGATTTTCTTCCTCAGACCAGACAATCAAAAAATAGCATTCCACGTTCGGGCGGGATGGTGTCGAAGTTGTCGAGAGCGTCACACAATCATTATTCAATTCCTCCGCAATACTGGAAAAGCCATAACCTTGGTAAACTGTGGGAGACGGAAAGGTCTGATCTTTTTGAACCAAAAGAATCAGAAAAGTATTAGAAATGTTTGCATCTCGCCGAACCAATGATATTAAATCATCAAAATCATCTTATGCTTCAATTACGGGGAACGAGTAACCAAAATACTATTTATTCAGAAATTCCATTTGCACCAGCATGCTTCGAATTTCAAGGGTCGAAGCAAATTCCGTATGTCATCAGATGTACATACATTATGCGCGTGGATAAAATCAGGCAGAATAATAAGCGCTCGCTCAGTGAATCCTGTGAATAGTTGTTGGCACACAGTCCGATCATCTTTTTTGGACACGTGACCACCTATGCACCAGTGCCACCGTGAAAATCTCCGAGAGGCCACGCGGGGCGAAAGTGTTCCTCCGCCACGTTCGTATACTCGGGCGCCGTCGCCGTCATTTGTAAAGTCCACGCGCTCGCTGCAGCTCGAGTTCATTTTTCATCCGGGCGCGCATACAGCCCGCGAGATTCGAACGCATCGTCGACCGCGTGCCTTCGCCCGATCGCACCTTTGTTTGTTCGCGCCGAAAATTTTTCCTCGACGACCATCGTGCACCAGAGACAAATCGGCAGCTCCCAGACTTGCTTCTCTCACCTGTTCGTCCTGTGGGATTGTACGTAGGCGCCACAGCAGCCACGGCTCGTCTATGCTTGCACCTTGCGCAAGGTATGCGAGATCGGCTGGACTATACTGTGAGAAGTGGGCCCATTTTTCTCTAGGGGAAACGTCTCTCACGCGGGCGGCCAAGGGGCGCGACCTCCGAGCGACGACGCGTCTGCCATCATTTTTCTTCGATTGTGAGCTATAATTATTGTGAGAGCTGTTGATCTTGCTCAAAGGCGTAGCTTCCGTCCGTCTTGTGCACTCATCGGTATACCCGCACGCACCAGCAGCCGAAGCATGGGACCGACGTTCCTCTCTCGTATCCGGTGACGATCTATTCAAGTTCATTCGTCAGCTCGCAGATCAATCAATTCGTCACGCTGCTCTTCGATCCCAAGAGATGCCAGCTCAGACGTGGATTCATTCATGCACCATTCTTCATTCTTCGCTCATATAGTTTTTTTTTTGTCAACTTAGAGAAAGTTCTCTGAAAGTTCTATATCGACTGGGCTATATCAACATAAGAAGCAGAACTTTGTAAAACCACGATATTAGAATGTAAGTTGGATTTTAAAACTTATGAAGTGTTCGGACGAATCTCCACTCAAATAGATTTCATATTTAGAGAGAAAGTAGCCGTTCGCTCTAGGATGAAATATTATTGCTGGCAAAGTAGCCAAGCCACACGGCCCACGTTGCAGATCACTCATCCGTTGCTCCGTTCATCCAAAGAGATAAGGACGCGAACAGTGGCACATGCCGCGGTGGGATGACGTCGAACTCGGGCGTAGGCCCGTTGCGACGCGACGAGCCAGAGCGACGTGTCGCCATCCCAAGTCAGAGCCCCGATGATTGAAGCCTCTTCCCACCCCCTCCACCCCATCCCAAAATACCACCTTCTGAGATTTGGTCAAAGCCTCTCGAGGGTCTTCGCATTGTTTTGCTATACCCTCTCGCTCGCGAAATTCTCCGTTTTCAAATCCGTCGCGTGGCCACAGTCAAGACCTACATACGGCCACCGCCCACTCACTTGGCGGCAGAGACAGAATGTGACAGGAGTCCGTCTTCCCAATCTAAAAATAGAGCTCGGGCGATATACATAGAGTCCGCGACTGGCATAAGACTGTGAAATTATTTTCAGCGAAGCGCCTAGCTGCTGTGCTCTAGGGCGCCGAAACGGGAAAAAGCTCGGAGTGCGTATACAGATAGAGTGGAGCGAGCGCGAGTAGGGAGCGTCGGATGGGCGCAAGGGGTCGACGCAGGAGGCGCCAGCTCCCCAAACGCTAATTATGCAGCGGCAGCAGCGCCTCTTGTCTCTCCGATAAAAAAGATGAATGTCTGCGAGTGAGGCTCGACTGACAGCAACGCTCACTTTTTCGCGCTACGAGAGAGCTTGCGATATCGTTTTTGAAATCTACCACGTCCAGTTGGCTGAACTGCTCGTGAAGCTCTTGTGCTTCGCGTAAAATGATACAACGCAGAATTTCGAAGAGTGCATTCGGAGGATCTGTTCGGAGATGCAGTGCTCAGGGACACGTGTTGCGGATTCTAACGTCGTCACGGCATATTTGACGGCTTCTTGAAAAAGACATCCATCATCCAATCAGAGTGACACCAGATACTTCCGCGAATTTTTCGATCCCTTGCGTTTCACATGCGCCTATTCACCAGTGTAAAACCCAGCCTTGCGGTTTACGCGTGACACTCTTCGTTTGTTATCGGATCCGCGTTGACTTGATGATAGTTCCAAGATCCTGGATGATTCATTAAACGTAAAAAAATCAACGCGTAATCCTACACCTCTTCAGCCTTTCAGCAGAATTGGGAAGACTCATACTCGCTCGTCCGAATTCATAAGTTGGCCGATCACCTGTAAGATGTCATAATTTTCAGCCGTCACTCAAAATTTAATCATTCCTACATTTGCTTATGAACTATTTTCATCATTACCAATGAATATATAATGGCAGCTCTGTGAATATTAGATCGATACAGAGCCTTGCTTTTGACCGTAAGTTCGTTTGTTTTTGAAATATTATCGTATTATTCTTTTGTTATTGCATCGAATTATTCATAGTTTTTTTCCGAGTGATGGCAAAGAAGTCTCTAACTCCTGCAGATGAGAGAGTCACATACATCTTGTAGTTTGAATTGCACGTAACTGTAACTAATAATAAGAGTAGTGAAACATTGGGTCCACCGTTTGAATAATTATATTGATCAGTCAATCAATCAATCAATCTATCTGGATCTTCTTTTTAAGAGCAATACACAGCTGTCGATCAAAAATGTTCAGTCAGAGTATTGGAAAGATTTAAACATGGTATAAGAGTATGAACGAATCCTTTACTCGATACTAGTTGGCTAAAATATGCCATGAATTTTTCAGATCTCAACTTGTACCATATTCAAAAGCTCAAATGTCGAATGATTTCAAAACTCGGGGAAGAGTATTCTCAAGAATCAATCTAGAGTGCAAGCCTGGTCGAGGTTGAGCCGAGTACATAAAACTGCAAAATCGTTCAGAGCGCTATTCGCAAGTTCGAGCGAAATTGTGACATCTGGCGGATAACTCCGGAAACGCTCTAAGGTAGAAGGAATACATACATGTTGGCCCTCACACGAAGGCAGCTGCCTGTCTGATCTCGGAGGTCAGGTGACTTTTTCTACCTCAAAAAATTGCGATCTCTCGGGACTCGAACTTGCGAACCCAGCAGGCAAGGTTGTGATTTGGGAATTTCCCGGGAGTTCTCTAAGAATTCCCGGAAATTCCCCGAAAGTTTTCGGGAAGCTCTCCGGGAATCGTCAAATTTCCTGATTTATTGAGTTCTCACGAGAAGAACAGAGAAGCTCCCGGGAAGCTCTCTCAAAGCTCCCGAAGAGCTCTCACCATACTCTCAGGAAGCTCTCGGGAAAATCCCGTAGTGTTCTTTGGCAATTTTGCCGGAGCTTCTTGAGCTTAATCGAGGGAATCGAAAAAGGGCTTTGAGAGAGTTTGTAAATAACAACTCGTCTTTAGCTCTTCCACCAATAAAAAATATTGCTTCGAAATTAATTAGTTCTTGTGCTACGATCATTATTTTGCAGATTCCGTTACATTTTGGATCCAGAAAATCTGTTTGGGGGTGATTTTACTTGCTCTTATTGTGACTCGAACCCAAGACCCCCGTAAGTCTGTCATTTGAAGTCCAGGCCTCTTTTCACTGCGGCACTCAATGCTTATGTCAACATTATACACAAAGCCTACTTGAATGCTCATATTTTCGTATCATCATCAATTGACATCAAACGAGAGCTTGAACATTTCGAATTACCAGAGCTACTTTTCGGGAGTTGTGAAAAAGACACATCAACTTTAAAAATCGCTGTCATCCGACGATAGCTCAAAAAGGCGCCGTTTGCTCAAAAACACAAACAGACTCGCTTGACCTGTGCCAAAATATCTTCTGAGATTCAAGCACTCGATAGTTCTTGGGGAATTCCCTGGAAGCTACAACGAGGGAGTTGGCGAGAGCTTTTTGGGAGCTATTATATTGGTGAGCCTGCCAAGAGCTATTGGGAACCATCAGAGAACTAATGCTGAAGCTATCTGGAAACTAATGGAGAACTCCGTAGGAACTGACCGTCAGTTCTTTAGAAATATAGTCGAATATAGTTGAACGAGAAATTTGACAATTTCCCGGGAACTCCCACAAAAGCTCCATGAGAGCTCTCTGGAAAATTCTCGGACAGTTCTCGGGGTAGTACGTTGCCGACGGGGGGCTTTATCGTTATCCAATTTTTCATTTGTGACGCAATTCAGTTCAGTGTTTGGATGACCAAATCATGCATTATTACACACGACTGTCTTAGCATGGATTTTTGTCCATATTCTTCGGTCACTATGCAAAGATTCGCTACTATGAGTGGGGTCATGTCGACCAATCGCTACAAGAACTCTCGATCTACTCGCTGAAGAAATGTGTTACGTTGCTCACAAAGATCACTCCATCTAACCCAATAGCTCTCTTTTTTCACTTTACTCCAAGGAAGCCAAACCTCGAGCAAGGAAACCACGAACCGCGCATTTACCAATCAAATTCATCCAAAGCGCCAAACCAGAAAATCATCCAAAACCCACGAATCTCCCAAGTAACTCATAACTCTCATGATTCGGACGAACGGTCCACCCAAAAGGCAGCAATCGATCACTTGGTCAGTCACTCGAACATTTTTTCAATGCAGAATACATCAGCGTATATGAGAATGAGTTCGAGCACACAAGAAAACTCGGCGCAGTGACGGAAGCGAAAAAGTGACGGAGACCCGCAGGGCGACGATCTCTCTCTTTCTCATCTCTCCCTCCACTCCCCTGCGTCCGATCAGAAACTTGCGCCCGTAATGAAACGAGCTCTTGCCTCGTGCGAGTATCAGGCTCGCGAGATCGCAAAATAGGCGTGGACGCGGAGCCGTCTGATTGACAGGTCGCTTTCGCCCCAACCAATCGCGGGAGCCTCGTCTCTGCCGGTGAAATGCTGATGAGGCCGGCGCGTCAATCATGCCGCAGCGATGCTCCATCCACTCGGCTCCCCGGATACCACCCCTCGCCGGCAGAGCTTGTCTCTCCTCCACCCGTGCGCTCGCTCGCTTTGCTCCCTCCGCCCGCCGAGCCAGCTATGTATGAGAAGCTCCCCTGTGCTCGAGGAGCGAGACCGAGAGCCGGCTTTGATGCACGATAGCCGGGCTTTGTCGCGGAGCAGCTCGAGGAAAAAACGCGCGCAACTTTGCATCTCGCAAGAGATATGGTTATAGCGCTGTGAAAACTGAATTTAACCCTCGTAAAGCGCACCCGCGCACTCCTCGCGCGCTCGAGCCAACCCCCCGCCCCGAGATCCTCCGCCCGCGCCAGAGGGAATATATAAGTGTAATCGATACATCCTTTATCTGCGGCTGAGCCGCCTCTAAGCCGCGGCGCGGGATACTCCCCGAGATGTATCGGACGATTCGCTCGCCCGGAGAGAAGCGAGCTGCTGAGGCTCTTTCCACACCTTTTCTACATAAACCTACTGGATGGGAATTACAAATCTTCCAGCATGAATCGAGTTTTTCGCAGACGAATGATTGAGACAGTTATTAATACGGCTACAACATGACATCAATCAGACTATTACTCGGTGAGAAAAAAGAGATTTACAACATTTGATCGCGTCATAATCAAAGCATCACTTGCTGGGCTCAAAACGACTCAAAAATCTTCTACCTGTTTAGTCGCTTTTCAAAACTTCCAATAGTATAACATTACCCATTCAACCTCTAGAACAAATCTTCAAGGAAGATGCACTATTTTTGGCATGAATTCGAAATCGGAAAGAACCGCAAAGCCGGATCTCGAAGTCTTCCATACGTTATCGACAAACCCTCAACTACTCTCTAGCCCTCATATGTTCAAATCGTAGATTCAAACAGAATCAGCAAACCAGGATGATTATATAATCATTCATTCCTCCTCAAAGTCTTGGATCCATATTCTCGTCCATATTATTCCTCAAATCTCACTTTGATTAGCACCCTAAGTATATCATAACATCGTGAGTAAGATCCTATAGACCAGCATTCACCATCTCAGTGAGTAATTCAGAACTTTTCTGATTGCAGAAAATGGTCTTCCCCGAAGATTGAGGACAGCCTACACAAACACCCAACTCTTGGAGCTTGAAAAGGAGTTCCACTTCAACAAATATCTCTGCCGGCCCAGGAGGATAGAGATTGCGGCATCGCTCGACCTTACTGAGAGACAGGTGAGCCTTAAAGGGGAAATGAGCATCGTAGTCTTGTGAAATGCAACCTTATACAGACTGTGCTGGTCCAACTTTTATTTCAATAAATTGAAAATTGAAGGTCCTGAGAATGTTCTCGCACCATTCTTTTGTCATGAAGCTGAACCTCCGACCGGGTTCAGTCCATGTACATATGGCATTTATCGATTTTCTTGTAAGTCAAGACAGACGCGTTAAGACAAGTTTTTGTTAGCTTTACAATCAACCGTGGGCAGCACTTGAATAATTTCAGTAAAAATCAGACGACCTACATTCAAGTTGTACTTGATACTCGATGTATGTTTTCAAAAATTAGATGGAGTCCTGGCTGGTCTTGCTCCAAATTGTCTCGAAATGCCATCATAATTCAACTTTTGTCATTCTTCCAGGTGAAGGTATGGTTTCAGAATCGACGGATGAAACACAAACGTCAAACTCTCAGTAAAGAAGATGGAGACGACAAAGATAGCTCATCGGATGGTATGGAGAAGCCAAAGGGTGAAAAGCTTGGTCTTGATGAAGACGAAAAGAAGAGCTGTCACAACTGTGATATATCCGGCATGACTGAAGTTGGTAGCACGTTGTCTGGTGATACAACTGATTTAGGATCCACTCGTCTTGGTAGCAGCAATAACAATAACACTCCCTCGGCTACCAACAACAACAACATTGGTAATGCAAACAGTAACGGAGCGAGCAGTGTGGGTAGCAGTAACAGCGTTACAAGCAGCTTCGACAAGCTGATGGGTGATGAAGACTCTCAGTCACGTGACGGCAGTGACATGACATCACCAGGTCTCACTGGCAAGAAGCTTGACGTGCGAATCAAGCTGGAAGCTGAACACAAAAGTCCGCCCTCCATCAAACAACATCAACAAATCAGCATCAGCAAAAAGTCTCCATCGGCTAGCTCGAAAGATGTTTGTTCGGTCACCAGCAACGGAGTAATGCTGGCTCTCCCTGACTCAACTGTGAGTACCCCGATCACAGTGAATCCACAGGGATCGAGAAGTCTGACGCCCTCGTCGACTCCTGGTACACCTGCTTCGATTCAACTGCAAGGTAGCCCACTCAGCCATGCTTACATGCAACGACCGAGGAGCTCGCCGTCATCCCAGCAGCAACAACAGCAACAGACTTCCCCCCACGGTAGAGGCAGCAATCAACCGACCCATTATCAACAAGTTGTATATCAACAACAACATCCTCAGACAGAGTACAGGAGTGGCAGACAGCAACATCAACAGCAAGCAGCATACTGCTCTAGTAGAGACATCATCTACCAGCAACAGATACAGCAGAGGTTAGGTTACGAGACCAGTTCAGGTTATGGTACTACAAGACAAACTCAGCGGGCAAGCCAACACACAAAATCTAGTAGGTCTACTTACAATCATCATCCAGCTCAGCATTATAACCAACAACACAACAACCAGTACGCCAATACTGCCGACTATCATAACGGATTCAACCAGCAAAGTGCTTATCACAACCCGTACCATGCTAGGTGAGAACTATGTCTTTTTTTATGCCTGATTACAGACGAAAATTGCATGGGGCCCTCTAGTTTAGAAAAAATCCAGAATGCCAACCCAGAACACGTTATAGCGTAAATTGCTGATCATACAAAATTGCTAATTCTCCTCCGAAAGGTAAGCATGTTACCTTCGAGGACTGTTAAAAAAAATTGATGCAGACTTTGAGTATCAAATGAAATTTGATATAATCACCGCAAGCTATTAACGTATAAAGAAAGGCGAGCTAATACTTCTGCCAAATATTGATTATTTTCCGCATTCATAATACCAAGTCTATTCAGTTATAACTAAGATCTATATTATCATGATACTGATACATTATGATAGCATAATCATTACATACAAGAATAGCCCAATCCTTCCTTACACCCATACAGAGCAAGTTATGCAACATGATGCGGCATGGAAAAACATTCATAGTAGATGGTAGATTTCATATTTTCAAAAGTTTATCAAAATTGTCAAAAGATCAAGTGAAGTCAGCAACTCTCGACCCTTTGGTAGTTTTCACAGAGTTTAAAAAATCTGCCTGCAACCCCGTATTCCTCTTCGGGGTGAATCCAAAAATGTCTGACACGATTCAACGCGCGGCGTGGCTCAGCATGTTCTTCGTGCGACCTGTAGTTTTCCAGTGTTTTAACCCTGTAAACAGGAGTTGCAGTCCCAAATACCTTATGAAATAATGATGTATCAACCTCCCTTTACAGGAGTATACCGAACGCGAGTAATGCTACTTACGGCCCGGGAGGGCAGACCTACTCAGATCACAATGTAGCGGAAGGCTACATGGCCAACAGTGGTTACTGTTACCCATCTGGGACAGCAGCCACAACGTATCATGCATCGGTCCCAGCAAATGACGCCACTGCCATGTCATCCCATCACACTCATGCATCTGAACCTGTGACAAATCCCAATACGCAGCAGCAACACTTTTACGGTGACATACAACAGCAGCAGCATCTTCACCCACACCAACAACATCATCACCATCCACATCAGCAACAGCAGCAGCCAAACGACGCTTATCAAGCCGCGTCCATGCACTCCGAGTACCAGAGCAGGCCAGCACCGGTCAACAAGTGTCATCCTGTGGACGCTTATTACGTACAGCAGCAGCAGCAGCAGCAGACGGCCGCTCAATTGCACGTGCACCACGGTGGCGAAGCCAGCAGCATACCAGCCAGCTACGTCGCGTCTCCAGACCCGTTTCCCTCGGCCACCACTGCCACTGCCATCAGTCCGGCTCAGCACGAGGCGCAGCACATGCAGCAACACCAGCAAGCCCAGCACGACTCGTATGGCAACTTTGCTGGGTTCTATGCTGCGGACCAGCAAACACAGCAACAGCAACAGGCCGATTGCAACAGCAACAACTCGTCGGACTTCAACTTTCTGAGCAACCTGGCCAACGACTTTGCCCCCGAGTACTACCAGCTTAGCTGAGTGCACGAGCACGAGGTCACTGTGGCCTCCACGCCGTCCAGCAACTGCCAGCAACAGCAACAGCAGTTGGACTGGAACGACGAGCAGTACCTGCTGAACGAACTCTATTGACTTGATTACACGGTGTACTGTGATAAGTTGTTCGAGTGTTCTTGAGCGAGTGCAATGATTCCGGTGCATAGTTGTGTTTCGAACCGCGCGAAGAAAAAAACTCGAAATGACGTCTTGACTGCCGTCCAGTGATTATAATAGGACTCGAATCGACCACCATCGCGATCCCAATTTATAAGCTTTTCTCATAGTATCTAGCACAATAAAATACGAAGCCATGCAATCTATTCCCCATCTTCAGGATATGTGTTGGGAAGACTCGAACCTCCGTTGGGTAATGAAAATTTTGCTATAGGAACAAGACGTACAGATGACTGGGAATTCGAGTTGGTCAAGGGAACTTGAAGAGTAAAAAAAGGTATACTGATTATCAATAAGCGAGGTTTATCTAAATCCCATAGATGAAAATGGGGCGAGGGATGATTTCTTCATCGAACAATCATTGAACCACTCAATACCAATGTAACAATTTTGAGTGTAGGATGAGCTTGTACATACATTGAAGAGTTATGATAGTTTGGAAAGGTCTGACATGCGTAACGAGACGGTCAAATTTTGTATAGATGTTTCAAATTCGGATTCTACAAGACTCAATCCTAAAACCACTATAATCCACGAGTTTTCTCCCACGGATACACCACTTGATGCCCGCATAATTACAGTGAGTATTCGATATAGCCTTTGATTCAACGTGATACATGTTTAGATTTGGCAGTGTCAAATTATCTCTGTTCAGTATAATGTGGCTCAAATGGGACCTCGAATTTCTTCAAATCATTATGATGATGAGGCAATTGCTTGTTAAGAACATGTCAAAGCTCTACTTTCCCGATATTCATGATGACTGCATTCAGAATAAAGCTATAGAATATTTTGAAAATGTAGCTCCAGATGGCCCTGCGTATTGGTGAATTGCACCACTCAGAAAAATTTTGGACTGATCCATGGTTAATTCTTCCAGTAATTTGGTTAACGGATAATTGTAGCTTTGAGTCAAATTACGTTGA
This sequence comes from Eretmocerus eremicus, assembly GCA_030522705.1. Taxonomy (NCBI): domain Eukaryota; kingdom Metazoa; phylum Arthropoda; class Insecta; order Hymenoptera; family Aphelinidae; genus Eretmocerus; species Eretmocerus eremicus. The sequence goes on along the minus strand of JAPYYZ010013913.1, from coordinate 8,128 downwards.
AAGATCGCCATGAGTCACTCCAAAATTTTCCCCAGTGTTGCATTTCGTCGATACGCAAGGCCGTCTGTAGCTACATTTTCGAAATGCTTTATTTTAAATGAATATATTATGAATGTCGGTGAACTAGAGCTTCGACATGTCCTTAAGTTAAAAGTGTTCATACGCAAGTCCAGGCACAAGCAACAGAGCAGCGCGTGATTTCTGATAGTTATAGAAACCCATTCCGGAACCGTCTGTTTTGTAAATTATGTATACGTCGTCAAGTTGTTATTTCTACACGCTCGTAAAGTGTATGAATGATACGTGTCGTTCTCTTCAAAAGAGCAATCGAAATATTGTAAATAGGGTAGATATACGACTAGTGTCTAAGTATGTACACACAACAAACGGAACGGATTTCTTCTAAAGATGAATAATTATACGTAAGCGTTGTAGAGATGCAAATCTTGTGTAAGGGATATTATAATATTGCACATTAAAATCCTGATGGCAACTGCAGTATACATAGTAAATCATATGGACAAGAATGAAAAAGAAGAATCTGCGTGTTTTCTCTGACATCCTCTTTCACTATGACTTATCTTCGCCTAATTCCATCCACAATTTTATTATATCGTAACCAAATTTTTAAATGCATATGTGTACAACCGCTATTTCCATTTCTAAAGACAATGTTGAAATTGAGTCTAGGAGCTGTTGTGCAATCGTCACTCGTTCAGCCAGCATCGTTTTCGGTCCTTGTTATTATATCACAGACTGATGATAATAATCAAAAATTCAAAAGTGATACTCAGAACTTCGATCGATGTCATTGTCACAAATATCGCAATGAAATCGCTAAGGAAATTCTTTGCCCCGAGGAGCACTATATAACATAGAATCGCCTGTGAAGGGTACCTCATCCACTGCCTCGAGCGATAGGCCGCAGCTGTGGCTCTTTTCAAAAGCTCGAGCCAGAGAATCAGCCAACCCCCCGAAGGTCGGTATCAACCGCGGTCAATAGAGTATCTCGCGATTCGGGACAACTCACGATTACAACAACATAGAGTATGTTCTGCAGCATCTTGTGCACTCCTATACACACAGCGTGTAGCAATCCAACCGAGGTATTCGGGTAGGTGCGAACCCACATCGCATCTTGCCACCCTTAGAGAAAGCTCTCGCTAGAATTAAGTGGTCACACGTCACATCATAACATTTTGATCACCCGAGGTTTGCGAAAATACAAGCAGAGATTATCGTCTCGTGAACTGAAAGATTATATTATCATCTGCTCTTGAGGACATCAACTTCTGGACCTACATTAAATTTTCCAACAAGCTTCTGTAAACTGCTTGGGGTCATATTGACTGCACGTGACCAGTACGGTTAAAGAAGCAGCATACTTGCGACGGTCACAGTTGTGGCTCGCAGAGAGGCACCACGTAGCACAGAAGAGCAGCGGCATCGGACACTTGCGGCTCCGCGTATAGCTTGCAGCACCCCATCCCATGCATGCGCGCGAGAGTCGCAGAGCGCGCGATGAAGAGTTGGCTGACAATGATGGATGAGTGCGTATGTGAGTCAGCCTCGCGCTCCGAGAGATAGAGAGAGAAAGCAGTTATGTTTCGTGTACGCAGAGAGAGAGAGAGAGAGGCGAGAGCCGGCTGCAGCAGCGGCGCATCTGTGCCCGAGCGCACCCTCCGGCCAATTTCGACGCTATTAACTTTTTTCTCCCCCCGCAGCCCTTCGGCTCTCTCTCTCCCTCGCTCATCCAGCCGAATTTTCCATCGATTAGTCTGCCATAGCCGAGCGGCTCTCATTGTCTATGTCCAAACGGCGACCAAGTCCGATTTGGAGCTTTCCGAGAGACAAGTCGCGCGCGCCGAGAAAAGCTCCCGAGGGCGCGACTCGGATAGCAGAGCTCTGGAGAAAAGTCAAGGGTTGCCCGCCCATAAATCTCGCGGAGCTCGGGGGACGACTCATTCACGCCACTTCACTTTCCGCCCGATATTCACTGAAAGAGTCCGCGCATACAGAAAGGAGCCGCTGGCTTCCGCTCCGCCTCGATCCGCCGTAGAGCCACCCCCTCGGACCCTCGAGATCCACGTGCTGGGCAGATAGCGCGACCCTCGCAACCCCAGATGGGAATCGGCCGCGTAGGTTCGACGCACAACGCGGCACTGACTGAATGCGCCGAACCGAGGTTTACGCGGCCGTAGCCAAATCCGAGCGAATCAACGCCCTTTTACGGGATTTCAATTGAGCCAGCTTCGTCCCATACCACGCACTTTCTACCGCAAGCTCTCAATGCCACTTTTCCTTCTGAGGTCTGTGCATCCACAAAAGTTTGCTCATTGAGCAAGTAACCCTAGTACGGTCGAAAAAAATGGCCACTTCGCAATCACACGGTCGGCGCATCCTATATTGTGGATCATTTCCTCCAATACTTTATTCTAGATACTATAATCATCCCGGGTCAATCATTCATGCTTCTTTACTGCAGGAAATTCATGAAAAATAATTCTCCGGAATGTGTATGGACTGAAAAAGATTGTGAGCATAGAAAATGTTTTTTTTTTTTTTTTTTTTTTTTATTTAAGCAATTTCAATCTCTTATTGTAGAGATTTTTTTTTTTTTTTTTTTTTATTTAAGCAATTTCAATCTCTTATTGTAGAGATTATTTTGCTACATCAAATGGAATAATTCATATTTGAATACATAATTTTACATATTATTTTACATATTAAATGTTGAGGTTACAATTATTGAAGTACGTGTGGAGAGCTTTACATATGTTCACCTTAGGGTTTGCTATCAAAGAGTCAACTTGTAAAGGGGGATGTAACTTTTGTCGTCGGAGGTTATTCAACAATTCAGGGCGCTGAAGATCATACATTGGGCAATGCCATAAAACATGATTGAGGTCCTCAAAAGGGTGTCCACATTGACATTGCGGATCACGCACAATCCCAGTACGAGCCAAGGAGGCATTCAATGAATAATGATTAGATCGGCATCTGTTTATTGAACTGATTATTGCTCTTTTTAGTTTAAGACCAGAGAACCACGGTTTTGAAGCTGTACTATGAAATGTATTGAAGTAGTGAGTCCCTTTTTCAGAACTTTGGGAAAGTAAATGATCATTTGTTCTTTCGCGTGCTGCTTTTCGGGCTGCTTCTCTGAAATCAGAGAATGGAATTTTAAATTGATCCGAAGCTACTTCAAGAGATGCCTCCTTAGCTCGTGCATCAGCCAGCTCATTTCCTGTGATGCCCTTGTGTGCTGGAATCCATATAAATTCAATCTTACTGTTATTGGTGGTCTTTAAATCAAATTCTCTCACTGCTTTCCTAATTTCAAAAATGTAAGGATTTACTTTCACGTTCATAGTCGCATTTTTCAAGGAAACCAGCACACTAAGGGAATCACTAAAGATGATATAATTCTTGTTGGTTTGAGTTAAAGCTATTTTGGTTGCATTCAGAATAGCTATCGCCTCGGCTGTATAAATTGATGCTGTTTTTGGAATGCTAGCGGTAACAACATAGTTCGAAGATGGGCATACGCTTGCGCACCCTACCGACTCTGAATCCTGAGACTTGCTGCCATCCGAATAAATATCGGTGGCGGATTTTCTTTCGATAAGGTCTTGTATGTACGCATTTGGATCTGCGAAATCTTTTCGCTGATGAAAGCATTCATTATCAACAACGAGTGTGTGAAAAATAGTATCCCATTCGATTTGGTACGTGAGATAACGATCTCCAGTGTAAACGAGCTTTGTATCTACCGGTAAATTTTTGATGCCGACAAGGAGGAGCCTTTTGCAATTAATGAAAACTTTTTCTCTGACTCTGGTTCTCAATTTCTGGATTGAATTATGAACAATGAGACCAGTATTTGATAGAACTCTATGTAGGTAGCAATCATATAGGAATCGTACTCGGTCTTTTATTGTCAATAATTTCGCTTCGGCGACTAATATATTGGTTGGGGTAGAACTTCTATAACCTAAACAGAGTCGAATGGCTGAGTTTTGAATTCTCTCTAGTTTTTCAACTTGGCGTTTTTGTGTAGGATAGTAAACGAAACATCCATATTCAATAACTGAACGAACAAAACTTTTGTACATGACTAATAACGTGTCTGGTGTTATTCCCCACCAAGTACCTCTACTGTACTTAATGATGTTCAATGATTTCAAACACTTCTTATGTATCTCATCAATATGCGCGTAGAAATTTAACTTCGAATCAAATTTTATACCCAAAAATTTGACCGTGTCACTGCGTTTGATAGAGTTGCCTTTAAGTTTAATCTCTTCAATACTTGTCGAGTGTTTACTGAATTGGACAAAGACTGATTTTCTTGAATTTGTTTCAAGACCTAGTTCGTACAAATTATCAGAAACTGTGTCAATAGCTTTCTCTAACACTTTTTTGCACGACTTACGACCACACCAAATTGCTATGTCATCAGCGAATAGAGAGACCGTAACACTTTTCGGCACATTTTTGATCACTAACGCTGTATAAATACAGTATAACAAAGGGCTCAAGACGCCTCCTTGTGGAACACCTTTGTGCGCAAGTCTTGCATCTGTACTCATATCCCCTGTATATAATTTTCTTTCGGTTGTTAGAAATTTAATAAACCTGACAGTACTCTGGGGGCAAGCAATATCAGCAAGTTTCTGTAGCAGTATATCTATTATCACGTTATCAAACGCGCCAGTAACGTCAAGGAAAGCAGCGAGTACGTCTCTATTCTTGGAAAATGAACTTTCAATCTGTAATGTGAGGTTGGATAAATTATCTACTGTACTCTGACCCTTCCGAAATCCTGTCTGCTCTTTGGGTAGTATATCATTCTTTTCTACGTACCACTGCAATCGGTTTTTGACTAATGTCTCGAAAAGTTTACATATACAGGAAGTTAGAGCAATAGGGCGGACACTATTTCCGTCAGATTTTTCTATGAAGTGTACGTATGTATCTTTCCATTGGTTTGGATATAGCCCAGTCGAATACATTTCATTGAAGATATCCACCAATATCAACTTGTATTTGATCGGTAGATTTTGTATACATTCATAGTCCAAACCATCAATGCCAGGACTCGAATCAAAATTTTTGTACTGAAGCGCGTGATTAAACTCTACAAAAGTGAAGGGAGCACTGAGGAAATCATTTTCTTGACAATGCGGGAGGCTTTCAGGGTCATTGGCACACCAAGGGGGGCTGATTTTATCCAAAGCTATTTTGACTTTTTCTTTGCGTTGTAAGTGCTCAGCTGTGTGCGATGGCTTTATTTTGGACCATTTATTCTTAAGAATCTTACAAGTATTCCACGCATGTGTCTGGTCCGATCTAATATTAATAGTTTCCATGAATTTTTTGTAATGTTCGATTCTCTTTTTCTTAAACGTGCGGAAAGCTATTGCGCGTTGTTTTTTGTACTGAATCCAGTCACTACCCTTTTTTGTGAATTCATACTTCTTGAGTGCGGCTTGTCGAAGACGTTTGACTTTGTCGCAATCCGGGTCCCACCAGGGAACGGGATTACGATGTCTTGAGTCTTCAACAAGCTTTTTCTCTGGAGTGCTATGATGTATTGCATTCACTAGAATCTCTACGAATTTGTTGTACTTTTGATTTGGAATTGAGGAGTTGAACTCAGGTGTAAAAAATTCATGAAAACTATCGTTCAGTATGGACGTAACATTTTCCCAATTCGTTCTGATCGATCTTAATCTAAAGCTCTGTTTTCTATAAATACATTTATCAACATCGATATCTATCCCAATCGGGTAGTGATCTGATCCCCAGGTATCACTCTCAATCGTGACCTTCGTAAAACCAGCAATGCGGGTATTAGAAAAGATTAGATCTAGATTCGAAAATTTACCATTAGCGGCATTGATACGGGTATTTGAATCCGAATTGTGTAATATTAAATTGGTATTATTCAACGAATGTAGCAATCTCTCACCATTTAGATCGTTTGTCGAGCAGTTCCAGCTCACATGGTGTGCATTAAAATCACCGACGAAAAGTACATCATTTTTCCGGTTACTATTCGCAAAAATTGTTTTCCAATGTTCAAGAGAAAGAGTGGGACCTGGAGAACGATAACAGACAATTATATCTAACTGATTACTAAGATCAGTTAGAGTGATACCGGTAATCTCTGCCGAAGGCGATGGGCTGTGAAGGTCGTTGATCTCCTTGAAAGGTAGGCTGGTCCTTATCAGTAGGAGGATACCACCTCCTCTGCTATGCATTCGATCCTTCCGAAAGGTCTTGAAGCCGTTGAAGTGGAAGTGCTCAGTTTCCTCGTTGAGCCAGCTTTCAACACATATAAAAATGTCCAAGTTCGTGAGAATTTTGACGAGTTCGTTTTTTTTCGGAAGGATACTCCGTGCATTCCAGAAGAGTATCTTCAAATTTTTGTTGATTGAATCACTCATGATCGTTTTTTTTGGGCGAATTTGATCGAAGCGAACGCTTTCTCACTTTGCTCTCTTGATTTTGATACGTTTCCAAGTTCGACGATGCATCAGATTCACTTGCTGACTCATGATTGGAGGATTCATTCAGTCGAAGTAACTTTTTTTTCAGTCTCGTGAGCTTTGATTTGTCACTTTTTTCACTGACCCTTTGATAGAAAGATTCGACAGTTGCAATCATCCCATCGATATCTGTGGTGTACTCATGAAGAAGAGTTTTAAAATCGTTACAGCCTTTCGATCGAAGTAAAAATTCTTGGAATTTTTCGGGGCTGATCACAGGAGATATCAGTGTCGAATCCCCTGGTGTATCTTGAACTGTGGGATCGTCACTTTCATTCCTAATTTTTTTCTGAACATGCTTGACTTTACTGACCTTTGAAACTTGCATCTTCATTAGATCAGATGCACTTGAATCGTCACATTCTGCTGCATCTTCAATCGCGTGTTTATCAGACATACCATCTGTAGATGAGGCTGCTTCAAGAGGTCTTTTCATCGTTGGTGCTTGCATTTTTTCTGTTTCGACTCGAGTCTGTTGTTCTCGTATTCCGGTATTATCCTCCGCGGCGCCAGTTTGTCTAAGAATCGGAAAGTTGTCACGAGTATCGTTGATATTGGTCGGGCACATTTTGGCGATGTGTCCGCTTTGTTTACATATGAAACAATTCGTCGAATCAGTGGTGAAGTAGAGCCAGTAGTTGATATTGTCATAATGTACTTGAGCTGACTGTGGTAGAAACTTTTCCTCTTCTTCCTTGATGTATGTCTGACGGCGGAATGATAGAATGTGAGCTCGCCCTGGTTTCGAGAAGCTAGCTCTAATATCCACCAAATTTGTCACGGGATTGATTCCTCTATCTCTCAGTGCTTTGAGTACCACATCGTTAGGGATACTAGGATGGACGTTGGAAATCACCACTCTCTTGTTTTTTTCAATTAGGGGCCTAATTTTCAGAAGATACTCTTTGACTTGGATTTTCCGATTAATCAAGCTTGATGCCACTTCGTCACTTCTCACATACACACACATTCGATTTCCGGAAATTTTAGAGAGATGACCTATGTCTAAAACGTCCATTACGGTTTCCAGTCCATCGACGTAATCATCATTCGTAAGACCTTCAATAGCTTCAATAATTATTGCCTGTTCTTTCTTGGGCCTAGGAGCAGAGATTGTTGCATTTGCGTAGGATTCACTTTCTTGATTGGTGTGCGTGGGAACTTCTCCAAACGCCAGACCTCCAGCGGATGCCATGGCAAAAATATTTCACTGCGACGCAAACTGCAACCGCAGTTTGCGTGCTAGAATGTCACAGTTTTTCTTACACCGAGTTTCAATCACTCAGCACAAGACGATTTGACAAGTAACTCGTATTCATCGCTCCTGTTTACTTTGCTCCGCGCGATCCGAGAATAACACGTCTTCACGCTACGAAGGTTCAGACGGAACTCGCAGTGGTAATTTCAACGATGTACCTGCACATTCGTTCGCTGTTATTTACTGCTTCTATCCATCTCTCAACGCATTTTTATGAATATTTGAAATTTTTATTTACTCTGGAACATCGGTGAATAGACGTAATGAATTACTTCCGTTATTCATGACTGGGATAGGCCGTACGTAAAAGCCTGCT
>JAPYYZ010013888.1:0-12459 GCA_030522705.1 Eretmocerus eremicus | reverse complement strand
GGCGCGCGGATCCCGCACATTTTGGTTCGCATGACCGATACCCGCTTCTCGTCACTCTCGTGCTTTTTCGATTGGCGAGAATGTAGCGCATGAGTAGGCATGTGTGGGAATGTGTAAGAATATGTAGTTTCTCACAGCTGCGAGGATATTACGATAGGCTTCCTAAAAGTTTATGTAGACCTGGGTCATTCGATGCGCTCTCCCTATGGCATTCTGATTCAAAATATCGAATATCCATCACTTGTCAGAGGTTATTAGATTCCGAGGTTCATGCCGTAGGGGATTCTTCGGAATTTTGGAATGAAAGGGCGTGCATGCCTGCCGATATTAGAGAATGATCCTGGAACCAGCGCATGGAATAATATTTTGATCATGGGGAAAGTTATTCAGATGGATATTGGTATTTCAATTCGAGGAAAGATAAAAACGAGTTGTTATAAGAGTTCAGAGGAATGATTTGTAAAAGTGTGGAATGCGTTTAACAAATGCCCTCATATTTTACGGAATTTTATCTTAATTCATCAGAGTATCTTCCGCCCCAATTAAATCAAGCTATTTTCGGAAAACAATTTGTTTCTGTTTCACATAACAACATATTGCTGCATGTGGCCTAGTGTATGAGATGGGAAACGTAGCTCATATAAAAGAGGAATCAAAGCAAAGCTTGCAACTTTCATTATTTTGTATGATCAAAACACAGATTTGAGCGATGATGGGTGGAAATATAGGATAATTGGGAATTTCGAGGAAATAAATGTATAAAATGGGAGTACCTTGGAAAGTTCACGAATTTGATGTGGTATGTGCTGTGCAGGGAAAAGATAGGTAAGCACCAATAAAAGAATTATCCTCGGGTGAAATCAGGAATATTGTGAGCTATGTGTAGATCAGGATAACCATCACTGCCCATTCGAGAAAAAGAGAATCAAATTTTCTTTCAAACCCATCGGAAAGGTCTCTTTTACAGGAAACAAATGAAATCTTTAATCACAAGAACCTTTTTCGTATCTCATTTCCCAACGCCATGTCATGTAGAGTTCCACCGTCTGTTTTACATGAAATTCGATGATAATTCGATACATTCGATATCTTTCTTCATTATACTTTAAATTTCGGTATATTTCAAATGATTGTCACATGACAGTCATATGAAACGCTACACCAAATTCACAAATAGTGGACTCCGTAACATTTTGTTTAGAAATTCTCCATGCAAATGCACGAAAAATTTCACAAGGAATATTAATACCGATTCAGAGATGCATCTATTCAACTGAAAGCTCTAGAACTCCTTCAATCATAACTATCATCAGAATGATAATTAGAATTATTGTTCAACAAGTGCAATTTTCCTCACCCTAAGAGAATGATCATACCGTCAACCAAGAATTCAGTGACTTTGAAATTCCTGAAATAGTATGATCTTACCCGAAAAATTCGAGATCTCAACACATGGAACGGAAAAATCCAAAGCAACACATATCCAAACAAACACCTCACAATCGAGACAGAGATTTGCTATGGAATAAAAATCAATCACTAGGGAGAAAAAGCCACGAAAAGTCTCAGACAGAACCGGATTAACGAGACTCCGCTCGCATAAAATCGAACGGGTCACCGGACGAGGTCGGAGAAGAGTAGTTGAGCGACATTCGCTGGAGCCGACAGTCTGCGCGACCAGCCCGTCGCGAAAGGGATGAAATTGATCGTGAAGCCGCTCTCGCCGGGGTCAAAAAGTTTCAACCTGATTTTGGTACTCATTCGACTGAGCGCGTGGATAGCTTCTCTCGTATCCCTCTACATGTACCCTCGAACACGAGCCGAAGAAGAACCAAGAGAGATAAAAAGCCGAGGAGTCGGAACGAGAGAGATAGGACGCGTTCGGGGCCCAAAGCCTATCAGATCAAACGTCTCGAGTGGCTTCATGCTTTATCGAGACTGTACCTTGTCTCCTATGCGACTCTACGCTCTTGGGATATGTGGTATGAATCCGCTAGTGTGGATTTTTCCGCAAATGTTTTTCGTCTATTCACGAGATGGAAGGATGAAGCAACGAGCTTCCCTCGCATTCATCATGATACTTTAAAATCAAGCGCAGTGGGATGAGAGATCGATTATTTCGACGGGATTACAGGAACTGCGACAGACGTTAGTGTGCCGAAAAAAGCATAATAGAAGGAAATGATCACACATCAGTTTGGTGGATTTTGTCAGTCTCTCTTGAGATTCTACTGCAGATTATGAAGTGAATTGTAAATTAAATATCAGAGTATCTTATGTTTTTGGATTCATGACGACCCGTGTCCACTCTACCAACTGCTGGCCAGAATTTTTCTTGGCAGAATCAATTCCTTTCTGGAATTCTGTCCCATGTGTTCGTGTTCTTTTTTTAGAAAGTGGTCCTGTGTTGGATTGTCAATTCTCCAAACTTTTTGAATTCTCACAATTTTCTAGTTGAACTCTATCAAGCGCTACCTCTTTTTACCACAAAAGTGTTGCAAAACTCACCTTTTTTTGACGTTCGAAATGAATCGTCCTTAGGCACGTACTGGATATCGTACACCAGAGTGGTGTTCGGCAGTAGAACTTTTTCTTTGTTGATTTTGTAGACAGCGTACTTGAAAGCCAGCTCCGACGGACTATCTTTTTGATCTTCAGTAAAAATTGCTCCTGAAACATAAAAAAAATTTTTGAATGACAGTACATATTTGAACCTCTCTTGCTTTTAAGTCGCTGGATATTGTGGAATGAATGACTGCCCCCAAGGGTTTTCCATGAGGACAAACGGGAAAACGATTATTCGTGGAGTGACGGAGAATCATATTGGGGTTCCTGGATTTTCCATTAACCTCTGATGATTCCAATGAGCAATTTATAGCAAATGAGATCGAATACAGAAGGAGTATACAGAATTGAGATTTGCGCCAATCAGGTAGGATAATCAAAATGTAACTTTTTCGATGGTCATGTCAATGACAGTTGATGATAACTGCATTCCAGCCAAAGCCATTGAAGTCCTCTGATATGTTCTAGAATTGACTATACATTCGTCATCTCATCTACTCCTAGGAACAAATCAATTTCCCAAAAATAGGGCATTGTTCACATCAGAAGTATTGAGAAAGTCTAAGAGAATATTAATGTTCTGCCCACAGGCAAGGGAAGAACGATTGTGTACAAGAGAATGGTTCGAATCACAAGTAGATCATCAAGCATAAAATCCGTGCAAAATTTCGAATCCAACACTGAACGTTTAACGTGCAGCTTAAAAACGTACTCTGATTGGATTTGCTTGTTAACGCGTTCCTGCGGAGCCAGTTTCTCATTATTCTCAAGGGTACTGAGACATTCCAATTCAAACAAAATTGACGGTACGGGGATGGCCATTTTTCAAATTGGTCATTTAGGTTCAAAGTTAGACGAGTTAACAAAATCCATCACAATTTGATGAACTTTCTCAGCCGATCCAAGCCGACATGAGCTGAACAAAAATGAACCGCGCCCCCCACTGGTGGGACCCACCGCAGTGAACGTATTAAAAATAAAAAATATCGCCTACTTTCAATATTTAATCCAACCCAATCTCATCCTTTTCCCAAATATCCGACAGGCTTTGATCAGAATAATATTTTAAAATTTTGGGCTCCGAAGTTCTAGAGTAATCTATACTATAGTCATGAGGTGAAAGATCGTAGATTAGTCCTCAGACTCTTATAAGATAACACCTGGCACTATGATCATTTTGGGTCTGTCAACAACAACTTCTCAAATCTTTGGTGAAGAGTACTTCCAATTGACAATGATTCAAAAATATCATAACCATAACGATAGTGATATACCTACAGTGATATAGCCCGAGATCAGCTTTTTTTCATTCGATCCGTCCAATATCTCTGAAACTCTAGGTATAAGTGTCAAACGAGTCACCCATTTGCATATAAAATCAGATTGCATATGCGACCTCTTGAACTCTATAAATCCAATAAGCTCACTGCTTGACTGAAATAGATATGTCGGTCGTGCTCGATCTACACAAGAGAGCGAGGAGAATAATCTCGTGCATGGATAATGCCATCTCTCCATAGTCTCGAGATACCTTTCATTCCTACATACGTCTCTCGGTGATGCGATACTCGGGTAGTAAAGTGCTCCAAATACCAGCGTATCCTTCACAATGGGATGAGAGGGAGCTCTAGATCACCTATCGAGGCTCGAGTTTCCGACAATTCATCTCGAGTGGAGCAATTACCCGAGCACGTAGGAGCTTTGTCAGCCGGGTCAAGGTGCTTTCTCAGGTGGTCGCTGCTTCATTATAAGTAGGTTGGATCGAAGACCGTGTCTCTGGTAAGATGAGCGAATATGTGACCTCATTGGGTGGGCGAGCCTCGGTGAAAATTTTTTCATCCGAGCACGCCCGGCTCGCCGAATCTTTTCAGTCGTTCATTTGAATTGGTCGCGCATTTTAGACCATTCGGTGCAATGAGCGAAAGATTCGATATCTCAGAATAAGAGTATTGATTCTTTCAGCATTACCTGACGTCATCCCAGGGGTAATAATTATAATTGATGGATTTAGAAGATCAGATCGCCGTCGTGATCAATACATCGAGAGCTCAGAGTAGAAAGGAACTATCGCCAGTAGGAGACGGAACTATCTAAAATCGTCAGTGGAAAAAGGAACTATCTTAATTTTTTTGCTCAAAAGGAACTATCTAAGAAAAATTGTCAGAAAGGAACTTTCTAAAATTTTCTGATAGAAGAAGGAACTGTCTGAAAATAGCTGATTGTAAACGAAACTATCTAAAAATTTTTGGTCAAAAGGAACTATCTAAAATTTTTTGGTCAAAGAAGAACTATTTAAAATTTTTTGGTCAACAGAGAACTATCCAGAACTTTTTGGTCAAAAAGGGACTGTCCAAAATATTCTGGTGACAAAGGAATCATCCAAAATCGTCCAATATTTCTTAAGGAATCACCTATTTAGATAGTTCCATTCTGACCAAAAAACTTTATATATTTCTCTTTTGACCGAAAAATTTTACATAGAGCTTCTTAACCAAAAAATTTTGTATAGTTTCCTTTGATCGGAAACTTTTGGATAGTTCCGTCTACGATCAGCCATTTTTCAATAGTTCCTTTTTCCCATCAAAAGATTTTAGATAAGTTCTTTCTGCCCAAGTTTTTAGATAGTTCCCTTCGACCAAAATTTTTTGGACAGTCCCTTTAATGATCAGGCATTTTTAGATAGCTCCCTCTTCCATCAGAAGATTTGGGATAGTTCCTTTGCCGCCAAAATCTTCTAGATAATTCCTTTTTCCCATAGTTCCTTCTTCTGTTAGCCATTTTAGATAGTTCCTTTTTACTCTGGGCTATCGACATGTAAATTAACTTTGATAATTACCATATGAAGTTGTTATTGGCAGCAGTCATGCTCTTGATTCGATCTCCGTATGAATATGGGCGAATGAATTGGAGGGCATGATTTTTGGGACCGTGCTGTCAGGGAGCAGGTTTAAATGACTGAGAAGTATGCGGGTGTCTTTGAGGCAAAAAACCCATGGAAAAATTTTTTTACGACCGGAGTTCCGAGATGAAGCCTTTCCTTTGTTCAAGTTTCTTAATTCGAGAGAAGTATCTTAGTGTGGCTGTATAATTTTGAAGACAGTAGTTAGAAAACTCTTACATCAGCTTCTATAAAGAAGAGCACACGAAAATATTTTACCCGTCGAACGATGCGAGCTTCTCTCACCTTTGGCGAGAAAATTGCCACCTCCGCGGAAATTTATGCTGATGAATCGACCTTTACGTTCGATCAGAAACCGTAGCTCACCAGTTCTAATCCGGCACCGTTACCACTCGACCTTCTGGGGTAGTTCAATCGTCCCGTTGGTGCGCTGATCTCGAGGGTCTCAAATCATATCGTCCCGTTGGTGCGCTGATCTCGAGGGTCTCAAATCATGCTGGAGATTAGGCAACTATTCATTGACACTTGGAAGTTATTCATAGATCCATGGATCCCTTCACTCCACTCTCAGCGTAAGAACGGTCTGGGTTGAATATTTTTCTCCTTTTTTCTAAGTGTTGAGGTAAGAACATAGAATGAAAATGTTTAGTCAAGTTATTGTGAAAGTTGCGATTGAGGCTTTTCTTCGGCAGAGATTCGGTCCTCGTTATAAGGCTAATGTTCTGAATGCAGAATGAGTCGGTAAGAAGTTTACAAGACCGCGATTGCTCAGATGGCAGCGGTCATAAAAGTAAGAAGTTTACAAGACCGCGATTGCTCAGATGGCAGCGGTCATAAAATTTTGCGTAATTTCATGTCCATGATTGAAATGTAGCAAACTCAATTCTTCAGCAAATCGATTGGGAAATTCGTCTACATTCTTGGTCAGCCATTTGAGACTGAAAAAGTAGATAGTGATAATCTTGTATCACAGTCACTCTCACATTTCAATTATATAACATACAAAGTACAGAGCCGATTTAAGTGAACGGTTCGGTCAATCATCAACTATTGATCCGTAGTTGTCAAACAATTCCGTGCTGAAAAGCACGAGGCGGTGAGGCATCGTCGATGCCTAGCAATCGAAACCACGGGGAGCCGAGAGCTAGAGAATAGACACATTGAATTATCGCAGGGCTGTACGGCACGGCTCGTATGAGCCCGCGGTAATTTGGCCACAATGCGACCACCAAGAGAGTCGATAATGCGCTTCCGGTTACAGAAATGTTCACGCCGATGGCTACACCCACGCCGCGCATTGAACGAAATGTTTGAAGTATGACTGGACAGCCATTGTTCGACTGTGCCCGACACTGTCCCCGAAAGTGACAGATTCGTTTGATTGTTGATTAGCTGAGTGGAAAAATTTAGACATTTGCAGGCAAAAACCTCGAAATCGTCAAGGTAGGACGGGTAACAATTTATATTCACTTTTGATCGCCGAGTCTATCATAGGTTTCGAATATATGAATGGTCAAGACGTTCGCTGCGGTGGGGCACACAGAAATTTTTTCAACATAAATAATTGAACATTGGATACACAGATACAGTAATAGTTTCTAATGTCAAAAATTGATGGTCATTGGTAGGAAAAAATTACGAGAAAAATACTTTTGTGCGATTTTGCATCTTAGAAAAATTATCGTAATTTTCGCCACCACAGTGAAGGTATCAAGTTGAAGCGCGTTGAAGATGTATTCTCAATGATAATTGTGGATAATGGTAAGTGGTAGATTCAGAACCAGAACATCCATGGTTTCTTGGTTTTTTTTTCTATCATATTGGTTATTGGACTCTATTTGATCTTTCTCCGCAAGCAGATGTGTTTAACGTTGGTTGTGAAGGATACGTTGGAGACTACGAATTCACGTAAGCTTCGTATTTCTCCTTCATATTTCTTCTTTTAAAAGAAATATAGGGACCATAGAAGAGCCAATACGCATCAGCAATCATCATCGGATGTAGGGCCATGGAAACTTCATTCATATTTCTAAATGATGGACCCCTGATACACCACAAAAGTAAAGTTTTGAACCGTCTTTGTAGCACTCGTATAAATTAGAATTCAGGTTGGAATCGGACACAACTGTCTCACATAATGTCGAGAGTTCAAGTCAATACACATTATTACTAGCTCCTCCTTTTTGAATCATATGCTCAGAACGAAAGCTTTCAACAATCACTCAAAAGAGGCTTAGTGACTCTTTCAGTGAGTTCAGCTTTAAAGCCCTTCATTCACGGCGCGATGATAGTTGGACAATGCGTCGGGAGCAGGCTGAGCTTTCTCTGCGTATCTCTGCAGTGCCAAGATTTTAATCAGCCATAAAGCTCGGATTGAGGCTTAGATGCAGTGTATTTCAGATCTCTGCTCTCGTGACTCGCAGCGCGTATGAGCATAATGACGAATTAGCCACGACTGTAGCATCTCTCCCCAATGAGCTTTTGACCGAGCCGTCGTTTCATGCGGTCTGTCACATCGGCTCGCAGAATTTACCGGGCTCTTAGCCAGAAAGATGTCTGTATCATTTCATATTTATTTGAACTGGTGATCCCATATGCTGCTGGTCAGTGGCGCAGAAGCTGTACTTGTAATATTTTATGAGGTTCATACGGACGATTTGGGAGTTTTTGAAATTTTGTTTGATGAGTTTTTCATGAGCTTAAGTAATCATTGCTGGGGTATTCTAATACACATTTCCATTCGAAAAGAGAACTTCGAAGGCAGTATGAATCGTACCATTAAAATACACGGATTAAATTGTTAATTGGTGAAAACTTCTTCTGCTAACGATTGTCCCTCATGTCCTTGCTTTCTTCTCAAATTGAATATAGTTCTTTTCTAATATAGCCGAAGTGAACATGAGACCTGTTTAATGCGTTGTCGCCTAAATCTGTTCATCCATCTCTATGCTCAAGACTCACGGCGTCGGAATCGGACTTCTATTCTGGAGTTGACCTAGATCAATACTCCGAATTCAGAATATCACCTGACTAAACCAGCGGTGTGGCTCCGCTCTGTCCGTCTCAAGTCAATATTTTGATAGCGGATGGTGATCTTCTGGAGGAGACTGTGAATCACAAAATTATCAAGTGCACGCGACGAATGACCCAATTTCGCGAACTATACGCATGTCCACTCAAGCTTGGTCACCCTTGCATCGAGATTCGCAGACGGACTGCGGCGTCTTCAAAAGAGTGGTAAGATGGCGGGCGAGTCTGCTGACCTTAAGAAATCAAAGCTAATGAAGTGGTTAAGGTAATCACAGTTACGAGGAGCTAATTAGACGTTACAAATCGGGATCAAATGGTTTAGATTTCAACGCGATTCGTACACGCGCCATGAATACTTATTTCGCGGATTGAGAGCGTATCTTACTTTCTGGATCGGAGGAGTGATATAAGCGTTGGGTTTCATCAAAAGAGCGAAAGGTGGGCTCATTCCATTCGGAATCAAGATCTTATTGAGAATATTCAGGAAAGTACTCTTGAACTCTTTGATTGAAAATTCCATCGAGCTGGAATAGTCGAGCAGTTAGCTCTCAATCGAATAAATTTTGGTACTTCATTCATTGAAATCTCGACGAACATACCAAGCATTCCGTAGAAACATTTTCCAGATCGAGATTGCAATTGAATCACAATTGATTGAACCGCGAACTCCTTGAATCAAATTCGAGTTTTCATATGTATGAATCATTCCAAATAGACACAGGGTATTGTAGATCACTTTTCAGGATGAGAAACTCGAGTGGAAAATTTTTCCTCGGGTGAGATTTGAATTCACAATTTTCAGCTTGCGAGGCGATCGTTTCGACACTACAAGCTACCAGAGCTATCATGTGCTCGATCATTTGTAAGAATTGGAATATTTTACCATGTATTTTACATTCATCTATGATGATATGCAGCGAATTACAAAGACGGAAATCAAATGTATTTATTTGATCTGATTTCAGACCCTTTTTGATCTTCAAACTCAACACCCGTGATTGAAGGACGCGCTTGATAATGATATAACAGGAGTGGCTCAAATCATACCTACAAGAAATTGAGCCATGATCTCAAGATCCTTATTGTGTTCGGATCGACTGGGTTATGACAGTGATTTGACAATATTCTAGTCATGGAAGCCCAATCTATATCCGGAAAACTAGAATAGTTGTACTCGGCACCAGACATCGACTATACCACGATTAGAAATCAATTGATTGAATAAGTCATTGATCCGCGAGAATGCTCATACAGCACCACTGGCATTAGATTTACACTAACGTTCAGCATCGACAAAAAATGTCCACGAATATTCCAAAGACCCAAGTGAAACGAACAATTTCACTAGCGAACGAAGAATGCCAAAAAACGTATTCCATCAACTTGAGTAATTTTCGAGCTTCTCTGATTCACGAAAACCTTTCCAAAACGTGCCAGTAGCGAACGAAATGTTTCATCAACATCAAAGGTCTCGCCACTCCTATCCCGAATGAAAAATAAGTAACCTCGCTCTCGAATTTTAGCAAAAATGTTTCATTCACATCTCCCTGGCTCTCGTTCCCTGTCTCTCTTGCTCCCGTCACGAAATATAATTTCTCCTCGAGATGAGAACTTGTTCAAAGTGACATTATTCCGTGTGTCCAATTGCGCGCGTTGGCAAAATTAAAACGGCGCTCTTCGCAAGGATGTCGCGACCGCCGTGCTCAATAACCCGGCAAAGTAGGCCCTTGATGAGAAAAACAGGAGAAAAGCAGCGCTGGTCTGCAGACTATCTTACAGTGCACTCTGGCGAGCTGCAGCGACTCCAAAGCCATTGGGCTTCCGCACACGTGCGTAAAGCGACCGGGATAGCTTTTATAAAACTCGACCAACTAAAACTCGCTCTCGTTGCGACACTGCATGGCACAGCCTCTCTATGCCCCGATCTGACGCGAGATGCTCGCGTTTTGAACAGTTTGTTGTGCGTTCTTATCTTCGTAC
Source organism: Eretmocerus eremicus (assembly GCA_030522705.1). NCBI lineage: Eukaryota > Metazoa > Arthropoda > Insecta > Hymenoptera > Aphelinidae > Eretmocerus > Eretmocerus eremicus. The sequence goes on along the minus strand of JAPYYZ010013888.1, from coordinate 1,985 downwards.
ACATTTTGCAGTGTAGTGGATACGCAATTATTTTTTACCTCTGAGACCGAGCCATCTTGTGGTGTCGATAGTGCTCTTCGAGCCTGTGCTCTACTTGAAATGCAATTGTCGCCTGTCTACTTGGGACCATACGTATAGTCGATTACAACTGAATTTATTTTACGTGTCCTTTTCAAATGCAATGTACTCAAGACTTCTATAGATTCGAGCATGGGTATGACGAGTGCGGCGTTTGGCGCGCCCATTCTACGAATGTCCATATAAGGATTGTCCTGTTTGCACTGACCCTGCAAAGGATTTTTCAACTATTGCTCCCGAAGAAATTTCTACGGATTTAGGAAAAATTGAGAGAAAATCCGATGAGGCTTTGATGGTTGAAGATAAGAATACGGAAAATGGAGTATACGCTGTCTATTAGCTCATTTTAGAGAAGAAAATGAAGGAACGAATCATCTGGAGACTCAGATTATATTATTTATGGATGAATGGAAATGAGCTAAACAAGATAGATGGTGTGAATAGAAAGTATTAATGTGAATATCTTGAACTTTTCAAAAAAATACTCTGAAGAACCAAAACAGTCGACATAACCTCACAAAATGATCCGACAAAAAACTTTATTTTTGAGCCTCTACAACCAATTCTTTCAGGGGAAATCAATTCCCCCTATACGTCAGGATTTTTTCCTAGTTGCAGAAAACTGATCTTCAGAAAAACAACGTTTTCAGGGGTTTTCGATAATTTTTCAAGTTCATCATTCTAGTGGTGCTCTTCTTCGATCGTTCAGAAAATATTCGTAATTACGTAATTCGGTGTATTTTGACGTGCTGAACACAATGCTTGCGATTCCATGAGGCTACTTGAATGCATTTGAAACCAGATATGAACAGATAACTCTAGTTGCCATCAGCAAAGTTTCACGAATCTTGCTATGAATCTTCAGAAATTCCCCAAATGAACCGAATAATAGATTTTTGGGCTGACGAGGTCGCATTTTCTTCGTTGATGTAGGTACTTTTGAGGAATATGTACTTTCGAAGAAAAGGCGACCTCTCCAGCTTCAAATGTTTTTTTTTTCGGTCAATTTGGGGAATTTGTGAGATTTTGCTGATACCAACTCGAGTTATCTATTCACATCTCATAGTTTCAGATGCATCCGAGCCTCGTGGAATCGCCGGCATCGTGTCCAGCAGGTCGAAATACCTCTACCGAATTACGTTTTTAGGAATATTTCCTGGCCGATCGAAGAAGAGCACCACTAAAATCACCAAATTGATAAACTATCAAAAAACCCTGAAAACAGTGTTTTTCCAAAGATTAGTTTCCTACAATTAGAAAAATGTCCTGGCGTAAGGGAGAAACGAGCTGTGGATTTACAATTTCAGCCAAATGCATTTGTATGATCCATCAATATCGCGACTATCAAACTGTTATCGAGAAGCCACCGCGGCCTACTGGATAAGGTCCTGGCCTTCAACGCAGAAGGCCAGGGTTCGATTGCCGGTCGGCACCAATGCGAATTTTCATAACTGCCTTCCCGGTGGTTCCGGTGGTTCGGTACCCACCTAAAACTGTAGTTCCCGCAAAATAACCTCAAAAAAGTTTGAAAATGCGTTAATGAAAAAAAATAAAAAAATTTGATGAAGACCCAAGAGCGAGATGCGAGAAAGGGCTCCATCACTCCCACAGCGCGAGTAAAGAGTACTCACAGGGCGTTCGAAATAATCGTGAATTTATTTGAGACACTCATGCTCGTACAATTTCGCGGCGAAAAGCTCCAATGACGGTCGCGTCGCGACATGCGCTTTACGTGGGCGCGGAGGATACTCTGTGTGTCGTTCCCCTTCCGGCTCGCGTTTTTATACCTTTGTACCATTTTGTCGCCGAGTCCACCGATCGACGGATCCCCAGATCGTGGGATCGAAGGATCCCCCGATCCGAGGATCCGCGGAGTCCACAGATCTGCGGATCCAAGGATCCTCGTA
>JAPYYZ010013885.1:0-13507 GCA_030522705.1 Eretmocerus eremicus | reverse complement strand
ATAACCTCTCGAGAACACGATTCGGCTGTATTTACGAGTTACCCGAGAGTCCAGCCTCGATACATACCGTGGCTGCCAATAATATGACTGCCGCGAGCAGCCCCCAAGGATTAATCCGGCGTCTTACGTGTATCTGTATGTATATACGTGCGGGATAGTTACAGTTGCGGGCGACATAATGCTATCTCGAGCTTGCAACGCCGGAAACCCTACTTACGCGGCCGCATCGCGGTACATGTGGCAGAGATCGGGGAGCTTCCGGAGGCTCTTGTTGCGCTCTCTCGCCGATATAATTTAGCCGCTCGAGCGCCGATTTCCGATACGACTTTGGCCTCGACTGCAACTTTGCCACCGTAGTCGCAGTCGTCTTGGCCCTGTGTATAGGGCTGCGCGCTCAAGCTCGAGCTTTACGATGGTCTTGGCCCTCGATCTCGGCATTGATTCTTCCAAGAGCTGAATTAAAATTATTGTTACGTAGTTTTTTGAAATTACTCGTATCTCGTGTTTTGTTTGAAATGATCCGTATGTTATCGAAACGTTTGTTAGAAATTACTCGTATGTCCATATCGGTATGATCGAGGAGATTCTATAGATTATTGATCGTCGAACCGTAAGACGAACGGATGATTCGATCGCTCACTATAATACAGCCGTCTTGAAATTAACTTGATTTCTCATCGCGTCAGTAGATTTCCCTCGGGTGATTCTCGCCGAGGGGTGAGCAGTTAATTGAGATTAGCTCGATCAGGAGTGATTGGACCCGTAGTCGTAAAAAAGCTCGAAACTCTTTCAGGGTTCCCCGATCTCCGCGAGAACCTTTAGAAGTATTGTACAAATTTCATTCCGTAGTTTACGCGTATAACTCCATAAAGAGGCCAGCCCAAAGAATGAACGTAAATTACAAAATCCAGGCGGATAAATCGTCGAATCGATTGTTTTGCACAGCCCAATATATACAGATCAGAGTACCCCACCGCCCAAATCCCCAATATCTCTGACCACCGGCAGCCAATAATGAAAAACAGGTGCATAAACCGAGCCCAGCCTCCGAGAGTATCAAAGGATTAGCTCCATCGATTTTCCCCCTTTAACGAGATGTCGTATACCCTGTAGGTTCACAAATCGCTATATGGCAATTTCCCTCCTACGCACCCACGTCCTTGTCCTCGAGCTTCTCCAACAGTACATAGTGCGTTTGAGGATCCGTTTGTTATGTATGCGCCCCTTGACCATCGCGAATAGCTGATGATCTGCTTCGACGGCGACAAAGGCTAATTGTCCGCCGCAAGCTCTCGGTAAACACTGCGTATTCAGCCTGTCTCTCTCTCGATACTGTGAGCTACTTTAGTTGACAGTTCACTGCGTTATATACGGTCATCGTGGCTTTGAAACCACAGAACCTGAGGCGGCATTAAAGAGAATATCAATGATGCGGTCTCTTGTATTTTTATTCGATCCTGCCGAGATTGTTGTCAATGGAATCGTCATTACGGTTGCACCTTTCGTAAAGCTATAATGTTATGCACTTTGTTTTTTCACTGACTCGACGACATACTTTTACGCGGATCTCGGGAATTGATGACTCAGGATTTTTCTAATATAATTATGTTGATTTTATGGTGATTCAACAATAATAATTATTGCATGAGCGCGGGTTGGCAAGTAGTAAGAACTTGAGGCAAGAGTTTTGCGGATGTTGACTAACCTCTCAAGACGAATGATCTTTTGAACTGTTTTTTAGGTTCAACTTGTGTCCTTAGCGAAACAATATTAAGGAACTTTTAAAACATTTTAGGTCTTAATTGAGCGAGCTTTGTCCCAACAGAGCAAGTTAACCTCAGACACGAATAATAAATTTCCTCGACTCGTCCATTCTGACGCATTTCTGAGCCAAAGCAAAAGAGGACGATACCTGCCTGCCCGACTGTTATCAAATAGAATTTTCTGCGGGCTAGCGAAAAATTTCTTGCTACAAGAAAAGTTGGTCGGATCTTTTATACCTAGTGCGCATTCACAAATAATCACTCTACTGTACTCAACTGCCTTTCTTGAGATCATTACAGCTTGTCCATTTCCTCCGCTTTGATCAAATAACTGTTTTTCTACAGTAGAATTCAATGATTGGAAAACTGCAAAATTGAACGAGTTGGTCCTAAAAAAAGCTCAAGGTCAGTGAGGTAGTAATCGCATCAGTGAATCATCCACCGGTCACATAAAGTTTCATCTGAATACCCAAAATTAATGCCTCCAACCTGTATCACCCACGTAACAAACCATCGCAAGCTTTTATTCGCCCAGACGTAAGCCACTACGATCCAACAACCAAAAACCGATCGCGAAGAACCAAGTGAATCGAATAGCCCAAGAGTAACGGAGCTTGCGACTCCCCAACCTGCCCTAACGGATTTCTCGAAACGATCTAAACCAATTTTCATTCCGGGCGCCCGGTCGGTGGAAAACTCGCAATCGAATCAGGCGTCACGATTACGCAGGGGGGCACGATCTCTCGCAGTTCGAGAAACAATACCGATCTCCCCTCTGTTCTTCTTACACCAAAAGCTCTCGCAAGCTCCGCGAGAATATATCGCTCGCTCACCCCGCCGACATCGGAAAGCCATTTGTGCCGTCTGGCGAGGATCTCGGGAGCCCCAGGATACGCAGTACGTATATCCCAAGATGTACATAGCTCGAGCGGATGGAGAGTTGGCTCTCGAGAGCGCAAATGGGAACGAATCCCAAGTTTGCCCGATTAATCCGGCCCCGCGAGCTTGACGCAACATCGCTCTCGTAACTAAGACGCATTATTCTCTCCCACCAAAGTTCTCTATACTCCATGTATATAGAGGTATACATCCAAGAGATCGTTTCTCGGTGTGGGAAATTTGCATGGTGACGTTTTCTCGCGGTTGTTTCCCCCGCTCGCGCGCAGCACCTTGGCAGCGTCTCCTCTTTTCCGCTCCTTTCCTCCTCGTTACTTTTTATCCCGTCTCGTTATGCGCACCCGTCCTCTCTTTCTCTGCGGAAGCAGAAACGACCTCGAGCTTCCCCCTATATTCGTCCTTTTCGTGTGTAGGAGCCGTTCGATGCCCCGGGCTGATTTTAATAATGCGAACCGCACAGAGACACTCTTTTTCCTCCCTTTGAGATACACTTGTTTTCCCCGACTCTTTTTTCGTCGCCAAATTCGCGTTGCGTTACGTATATTCTTCATTGCTAAGCGAAACTCGAGTCTGCATGTGGTGACGAGGCCTCATACCACCAATGGGTTGGATCTCGATGTGGCTGTGCCCTCGTTATTATACTCGTTGTACTTCACGTGGACGTAGCCTCCTCTGTCTCTCGGACATACGACTGCCGGAGACTATTAATCTTCATTTATGCCTCGCTGCACTTGTACTCGCTCTGCTCCACCATTACTGATGCTGGTGGTGGTGCTGCTGAGGGTTTAGCGCGGCTGTTTCGTTCTGGAGCATCAAGAAAAAATTCACTCTTATATTTTATTCAAAACAGAGACGAAGCTTTACGGGCTTTTACTCTGACGTTGAATGTAATTAAGTGCGTTTATTCGCGAGCCACTCGAGCGCTTGCCGACTGAACATCAGTTAAATGTGGAATGTGCGATTCGTGAAAGAGGGGAGGAGATTTTTAATTTTATGGTATTCGCGAGTACATTAATTGCCTCGAAAATACACGGTCGTTTAAATCGGGAATGAGAATGAGTCTGGACCTACCTGTTACAGATTTTGTGATGGAAGCTGAATTAATTTACCCGAAACAGCGGCTTTTGATAAAGTATACCCTATGTATCATTCGAAAAGGCTCTCTTTTTCAATCTCACCTAAGTCAGGGATCCATAGAATACTCATATTGGCAGAAATTGATTTCCATTGACTCTTACCATGTTTGCTTCCAACCGAATTTTACCACCCTCTTGACCCATCGAAATTAGCATGAAAAATATTCAATGGACTCGCACATCTGACCGCTCTAGAAACGTTCAATCCTTGCAAAGTAGCCAGTCCATAGATTTAGCCGTAATCCTAGTGAGTGTGAACCAGATACCTCCAGAACAGTCTCTGGCAATCTCTCTTCGATTCCTCGATCCGTTCGGTACATATACTTCAGAGTCTCTAATCCTCATGAAACTTCAATTAGATGCGAATCGCAATGCGAACGGTAACTCACCGCCACTTTGCGCCTCTCGCTTAACCTCTCTCGCTCTCCTCTCGCAGCAAATGCATATTCACGAATCCGATTGCTCGTAGTTTCAGCGTAGCACAATTGCTTTCAGGGACCCCTAGGGCCCCTAAAACCCCCTAGACCCCCTACAGGGGGCACTGCCCCCTAAAAGCCTGAAAACCCCCTAAAAGTACTGCGCTACGAGGGGATCACTCTCGCCATCTCGAAGCATGATTCAATCTGTGGTATTTTATCGATTTCAGGTTTGAAAAGGAGACGAGGATGACGCGGATGCTGGTCCAGGAGCCGGGCTGGAAGCTCGAGCGCAAGGGCTCGGCGCTACTGTTGCGCAGAGACAGCAGTATCGCGAGCAAAAGTCAGAGGGTCTGCTTCCGCTGCGACGTCGAGGTTAGGGAGTACGAGCGCGACGACGACTACTACTCGTCGCACGGTTATGAAGGAGAATCCAGTTATTTTGAGGACGAAGTCGCAGCCAGTCCTTTGGCCATGTGCGCAAGCTGCCTAGCGGCCATTTGCGTCACGGTCGTCCTGCCTTGGCTTCTCATTGGAGGCTGATGAGAGAATTGGGGCGTTGAGATTGGATCTGGAGGACGAAACTAGCTGGCCGATGATGATTTTTATCTTCAATAATTGTCAAGGCTGCTGGAAGGAAACTTTGAAGATGCTGGGAGGCTGCGTCGGAGGATCTTCTAGGTCAATGGACTTGTCAGTTCGAGAAGTATTGATTGTTGTTGAGTGATCCTGTTATCGTATTGTAGTGATACAAGCGCGAGTATCGAATGTCTCATTTTGATACATTGATAGATATTTTTTGCGTGAATCTTCAAGGTGGCAGCTGTCGATTAATTGTGTTGACTATAAAAAATGGATGTATGGGAATTTCAATCTGTAAATACTGTAAACTCTTTTTTATACTTCTTTTTCTCCCTGTAACAAACGTGTCCTCGTAAATGACGATGAGGATGAGGAGAATTGAGACAATAATTACCAATTCTACATAATAGTGATGTGACTTTCTACACTTTTGTGATTGAAGCACGTATTCATTTGAATCTTTGTGAGGACTTGATACGGGTAAAAAAGTTGCACAAGGCTGTGAGCGCCGCTCTTGTATAAACATGCGTTCAGATGGATTTTCTCGACGTCAGTCCCAGTCAGCTTACAACAACTTCAGTATTGCGTTCGGTGCACCAACAGTCGGGAATCGGTGCATGCGAGCCTATTTCAAGATGAGGTCAAAGGCGCCTTTGTTGCAACGTTTTCGCTCGAATGTCTTGACCGAACTTGGGTCAAACAAAGAGGAAATACGAATCGAGCCTCCTATCGGAACTCGCAGCCAATAGACTGATTTCATTCTCGCTATTAGATTATATCGATGAGCCCAGAGGCTCCATTGTCACATCCACGAATGATAATTGAGTACATTCAATTGGGACGACGTTATAGTACCGCAGTTGGTAATTAACGGTAGAGTGACTTGCTGTGGTATAAGGTGTCGGATTAAATGAAAAAGCCGATCTGTAATTTTGAAAGAGGAAAATTTCCGTGCAACGATGCGTGTCTGCAGAAATGGATGTTTGCTCATAATCTTTTTGAAAGAATTTTGCGATGAGCGCGGCCGTGTGCGCGACATTTTTCATAATGGTCGGAGAGTCTGGTGCGCGATAAGCCCTTCTCGCTGCTGTATTTTCACGAAATCATCGGAGCGTTTTGTCCCGCTGTTGCGAATATAAGCCCTCCGTGCGTGTATTTTCGTTTTCATGCCGGGGCGAGAGTGTATTGCAGAACGAGTGAGAAAAGAGCAATGTATGTACTTTGTAGCTGCACTATGTGAATTTGCATTTGACGGGAGAGGCTTTTTCATAGCTGTACCGATGTGTATATTTGATAATACTGTATAAGAGTCGTTACAAATGTATATGAAAAGTTGATGAGGTTTCTAATAAAATAAGAATAAGGACAATCGATACCGACTTTCAAATGTTTCAGAGTTCTTACATCTATGTTCACTTTTTGTGTTAACCCTATCCTCTTTGCATTTACCTATGATTCTTTGTTGCAACGTCAAGCTTGCCTTCCAATCAATGCCACAAAATTCGGATGGGTTTTTTTAAGCGAGAATGATAAACTGTGACACTTGATAAAAATATATAATACCATGTCATTTAAATCATTTTGAATAACTTGAAGAGTAGAACTCTTCACATTGACCCACTTCTCAAATCAATCAACAGTGCGATTTTTTATCAATTAACCCTTACAGTCAGCCAGGTGGTAATATTTTGGCATACACAAAACTTATTTCACTAAAAATCTGAGACTTCTCTTTCGCAACTAGAGACCACGGCGTAAATTCTTAACATATTGTTTGAGACGCGACTATGCAAAAAAAATTTTTTTTTTGGTTTGTTTATGAATCAAGATAGTGTGGTGCAAAAAGTGTACCAGGTAGATTGAAGTGTTACTAAATTGCCTCTATAAGGCTGATTTGTTTTGATAACGATGAGGTTATTTGCAAAACTGGCTCTCTCTAGTTCATGTCGTGAGAATGGTAGTTTTGGAGGTATCTCATTTTACAATAATCATATCAATAAGTACACGGAGCAAAAATTCGAAAGATGAATGATTCCCGAAGTTTATCGTCTTGAGAGCATTCATGTCGAGTTTCATCAAAATTGGTCGTTTTATTCAAGAGATATTCAATTTCTAAAATACTTTTTGGCGTCTGTCTCTCTTACGTTCAGCTATCTGTCTCTCTCTTACCGTGTGAATCACATTGAGGGTTAAATACCTCCTTATTAAAATACTCTCAATAAAAATGACTCATGTCGCGTTAAGGGGGGGGGGGGAAGCCCCACCTTACCGACATTCATCATAAATTGATTTAAAATAAAACAAACTAATATTTCGAAAAAGTAGCTCCAATCCAAACTGCGTATTAGCATAATACACAACTGTGTAAAATTTTAGAGTGATCCATGAAAAACTCTTGGAATAATCCCATCTCTGGTTGAATTATAATATATTCGCATTAGAGTTGGGATTCTGCCAATACGCAGTTTGGATTGGAGCTACATTTTTAATATATTGTTTTGTTTTATTTTAAATCAATTTATGATGAATGTCAGTTAGGTAGAGCTTTTAAATGACCTTAATTAATATTGTCATCGGAAAACTTGTCAAACATCGATCGCGCCGCGATTTCATTCAATCTCAAACCACTATACCTTCGAATATACCTTGCACAGCTGTTGAAAAATAACGAAGCGTCGTAACAATATGGTGCAACAAAGAGTCAAGAAAGTGTCCCTCATTATGTACCGTACTCTTCACTCGTAATCGCCTATCAACATTTCGAAACTGGCAAAATTAAAGCACTGCGCCAACGCATGCCGCGTACGCGAAAAGCACCGCTACCGCTTTCCGAAAGCTATGAATGAAAAGTCGGCCACGAGCCACTCGGACGCTCCGCACGTGAATTAGGCATTCATAGAAAGTCCCGGGTGTATAAGATATATGGCTCACCTCTCCAACTGCAGTACGCAAAGGTGCGTAACGCCGATCGAGTATATAGCCACGCGATGCTCGGGTATCCTCACGGCATTTGATTTCTCGGGTCTGCAGTGTGCGCTATATAAGTATGCGTCGCGCAAGCTCTGATTTATGCGCGATTTTGCAGCGCCGCTGCTGCCTCTCAGGTGTCCCGTTATATGCTCGGCCAGAGTGACGTCTCTGGGGCGCGGAAAATCTTTGGCTAACCTATAAATCCTGCAGCAACTCTCCTCGCCTGGGCCCCAACTATAGATACAGTTTTCGCTCGAGTTCGAGGGGTAGGTATACAGAATCGACTCTCGAGCCATAGTAGCTCGTATAGCTCTCGATTTACGGTATTAGTTTGTGGGCGAGAGTGAGTAAATCTCGCAAGTTTCGAATCTGGATTAATAAGAGCGTCGAGAGATTTTTCGTAGCCGAGAGGAGCTTGGAGCTTGCGGAACTATTTGCCGCGTCGATCGACAATTTTCCGAGCGACTTTTCTTCTTCTTTAGCAGCTGGTGCGGCGCTGTAAAAATTTGACGGAGAGAATAAATTTCAGCGGTGCCCGCGGCGTGCTCTGATATATTCTTTGTAGGAATTTTTGATGGATCTGAGAGAGCTTGCAAGCTCGTGGAAAAAGTTCAAAAATGAGCGCGGTAAAATTGGACTTTATGTCGGAGTCACCTCTAGCGCAGCGCAGTGAATGAAAGGAGGCGGGTGCATGGCTCGGGGGGCACAGGTATACCTGTGGGTAATCCAATACGGTGTACATTCGACAGAAACACGAATCTCGTTGAGAATACAATACGTTCTTGTTATGCGCGCGCTCTCATTATGTACAATCTTACGTTACGCTCGGGAGCAAATGCATATCGCAGGTATGTACATACATACATATATATATATAACAGAAAAGTCGTGTCGTCCTGCAGGTGTTGGCTCTCAACTAGAACATTCCAATTATAACTGTCGACTGATTACATCTGCTCGGGCTCCCTTCTTGCTTCGAGTTTTGTGTATCATAATTATGATGTTTCGTATTTCCAGTATGCGGATTGAGTTCTCACGCGTTTATATATATACAGTCCATAGCGCACAAAAAGATCATAGTCCGTACTTCTATGGAAACATAAATAACGATTGTAATATATGTCTGTGGTTATTACATGTGGGAGCGCAATGAGAGTTTAGGTCTACGCAATCAAACCATCAATCAATCGATGGAATATCATATGGATTATGTTGAAACTGGCAAATCTTGAGAAATTTGATGATCGCAGGGCTCTTCGAGGTTCTGAAAGTTCTTTAAAAAATTTCGAGGCTAAACCTGGGCAAAGTTGAATTCAAATGTTTGAAAAAGTTGTTGTATTTAGTGAAGTAGAGGATTGTATTATAAAATTCTAAATGATTGCATTTCTACTAGTATGGTGCATGAACAGAGTCATTCATAACTCGCTATGAACTACTCAGCTATTCTTTCCAAATGCTATCTAAATCTTACCTAAATTCGAATACTTAATTCTCGTTTCGCATACTTCGCAACCCGAGCCACTTTTTTAATTTAATATTGAACGAGCAATTTTATCTTGATTGAAAAATGGTTGAAACATGATTTTGTTGATGAATAAACTAAGTTAATGATAAGTTTTCCAATTAGAGAAATATATTACTCATAGTTGGCTTTTCAGTCATTTTGTCGCAAAGATGTGAAGTAATGCGTAAAGGATTAATCCTGAAAGCAAGATCATCTCCCAAAAATTGATGCTCTTTACTGAGAGTTGCGATAAGACTATCATTTCTTCTAACAATAGAGCTGTTTCGAATGGATCTAATCGCAAAATGCATTATAGACACAAATACTTCCCTCAACGGTTCTGGTGATTACAGAGTCTCGAAAAATATTTGGTCAAGATATTTCGATTTTAACGCAATACGATAATTTTCGATAATGTGATCAAAGTGCAAGTGACGCTTATGTGTTAGAGAATGGGCGTACTACTGGTGGTCATTGTCCTTTTCAGATTGCGTAATCGTAACGATATATTCACAACTGGTAGTTGAGCGTGTAAAATTATACATTGGACGTCGCACTCGAGCTCTTTCATAGCGATTCTGCTAGTCGGCTTGCTAATCAAACATCTCTATCCATGAATGGAAAATTTTCATTCTAAGAATCCACATGCAAGTCTCGATCATTCGGAGAATGGAATAGAACAGCAAGTAATTTTGATTTCCGTACTTTGTCGATTCAGCAATTACAATTGTCATCAATCAGAAGTAATGATCGAGCTCGCATTGACTCCTTACCTTGTTATAATCGAAACTGGTATCAAAAGAAATTTTTTTGCAGGAAGTCACTCTCACAATCAAAGTCGCTTACCCAAAAGAGAAAGAATTCGAGAGGGTTTGAAACTCTCTTACCCTTTGCGTCCACAATCGTCAGCTGCTTTACTTCTATCCCGCTCAGCAACCCGCTATCAAAGTGTCGGGACTTGTCAAACGTGCCGACTTTCATCGATTACTTTGATACCTACCTTTTGTCGATTGCGTCACGAGCACACCCTCCTTTACGCTCAATAGCCACAATAAAGTTCAACGGCTGCACTTCTCTCGACTTCCCTACAATTACGCAATTCGCGATCCGCTCCATCGCAACTCCCAACGTCTCTCACTCTTCAATCGCGTGAAAAGCTTTTTGTTGTTGAACAGTCCAGTCTCGCGTGAAAAGAGTGAAAGCGTGGCGCGTCACGTGGATGCAATCCTGAAAAAAGAGCAAAATGTTTCGAGAGCACGAAAATTTGGCCTCGGATTTGGCAATGTAGAGGCTCTAATCAAATGTATAGGGATACTTTTCTAAATAGGGAATGGCTGAATGTGTGTTTTGCATTACGTGTGCTGAAGGAAGAGAAGGTTAATTGAGGTCTCATTTCGATACAAGCGGTTGAGCGCAACCGACGTTCGTTGATTGAGCGCCGAAATACACTCTGTCAGCACGCGATGCATCGTGTTTATCCATAGTCATCATGCATCGTGTTTATCCATAGTCATCGGAGAAAATTCGCGATAGCATGCTCGTGCGTGGCGCTGCTTAATTGACACAAATTGACCCTAATTTCGTCCGATTGACGCAAAACGCCGCAAATAGAAATTTCAGACCGGCAGGGGACATCTGGACGATTCGAACTACGGAGCTTTTCATATGGTCGATAAGGGAGGGATCAAGTGAGGAGCTACCGTCGCATGATAAGGTAGAGCTCTGTTTTACATGAGCGATCGCCGAGTTGAGCGTTTCACACTTTTCCGAGAGGTGGTACGCGCAGAATTTGTCGATCGGAAACTTTGAAAATAAAAGAGCTATAGAGCCATCATTGTTATTCTCCCGATCACATGAATGCCTTCATTATGTTATATGAGAATTAATCTCACAGTATACGCAGATAGCGCGTCGCGTGTACCAAAATTATCGAGACTTTTGTCGCTGAAAGTGTACAATTTTCCACTGATTCTTGTCGCCGACGTGAAAAACGTTGGAGCACTCATACCCGTACGCTATACCGTTCTATCTCTCTTTAATGTCCCTCATTCGACTCGTCATTCGATCTTTAATAATCTCTTCATTGTCTGTTTTCAGCTGCCAGATCTCAACAATCTCGATGAAAAGGTGAGTGATGCACCAGCCCCTCTTGTATTGTTGGACATTCTCTCAAGAGACTCGAGATCACGAAGAAACAATATTCCAATAGAATACAAAGATACTCGCCTATTCGCATTAAATGATGATACAGGTCCAATCTGATCACGTATGTCACGCGCCTCGTGACTGAACAATGAGACTAATTAATGAGTCCCGGTATCCTGTATTCATCGCTTGCGATCGGAATCCTCATTGAGCATGGATCCGGTGACGATTGTTTTTTTTTTATTATAATCTTGTTTTTTTGTCGCGGTACAATGCAAACATTCGCTTGTACCTGTAATAAACCCAAGAACAAATTCAAGAAAGCGACAAATTAGATCGTCATTCTTGATCTTTGGTCTTGGATGATACAGAGTCAAATGAACGAAGAAAAATTCTTTGCTACAGAGTAGCATATTGAATTAGCTCACGACGATGCAATTTATATTTTTCCAAGATATTATTCTCTTTATCTCTCTGTCCAAGCGATAGGCAGATAAGCCAAATTCGATCTCCTTTGAAGAAGTTATTGAGGTGAAAAAATTTAGCAGAAGTGTTGTTCGATTCAATATTGAGTTTTGAGATGCTTCTCCGATTATACTTATCTATTCAAACAAACAACTACATGATCAAACCATCTATATGTTGTCGTCAGATCAGGGTCAAAATATTTTCACTTCTCGCAGTATTGAATCGATCAATATGCGATATCAGACCGCTTGTTTCTCGTGAAATTCGATGAAACTTTCTACGAATAATCATCGATCGATTAATTCCTATTCTTATACTACTGCGTCGATTCACGTCCATTTCTCAATTCATCCGAAGTTTCCAACGAGTATTGTATGCAAAGGACCCTTCGATTAATTTTAATCGACGCCGAGCACATCGTCATGCACATCTTGGCCTCAATTATAACTTTTGGCTCGAAAGTGGTAAAATTACTCTCTCATAAATCATTCATCGTTATCCCGCAATTGAATAATTCATTGAGAAAAAGCTTGAAGAAATCATACGAGTGGCACATGATAAATTCTCTCTCGCTGTTACATATTCAACTTTCCGATTAGCCGCCAACATACATAAGTATATAAGCTCCGCCCGTTTCAATATCAATCTCAACGCGGCCGAAATTTCGATGCATTCATTCATCAATCTTCGTAACGATGCTCATTGCCAAGCTCCTAATGACCCATTTCAACGCGAGAATAAATACTCGACATCCAAGTCTATTGGAGAAAATTCTCCAAGGTTCGTTCGATCGACTATACGCTTTTGAATTAACATTTCTCAGCTTTGCGTAACGTTCATACATACACACATCCCGGAGACGCTCTCGATCCTGAAGACGCCTCGCTCTGAGTATGCCGAGGGATACCAGCCCAGATCACGAGTTGCCTCCGTATGTGTATCTATCGGATTGAATAAGAGCAGACCTCGTAAAGGGAAAAACTGAAGGAGGATGGAGCAAAAACTACGAAAGTCCCTATCGATGGGCGCATTCTTGAAATTTTAAATCTCCCCCAAATTGCGTCACTCATTCTGTAAATGACATAGAACAGGATCAACAAAATGAAAAACTACCCATTGAAACACACATCCAACTCATTCACGTGCAAAAATTGTGAGAGAACAATATCTCTCATAATTTTTAAGGAAAAATTTTTTTAGAAAAAATCGGACGAATTTCGGGATTTGTTTATATGAGATTTTTTGATTGCCAACTCAACATAAAACCTACAAATTTAGATTTCTGTAAAATTTGAGTGAAAAACTCGGATCAGAAGTATTCTTTGATACTGAAACAAACTTTAGATCTTGATACCAAGTTCTTGAAATTTCTAAGTATGGACCTTGAAAGGTCTTCAAAAAGTCCTTAAGCACCTTAGACAAATGCCAGTAGACGCCCTGTATAAGTAAGTGTGTATAGGAGAGCTCACGTGACTGCGCGAACAAAATATTTGTGTCACATATCAGGCAAAAGAGTCTTCGTCTCGTGTATTGGGGTTCGAAGTCTGGGGATCACGTGACCCAGAAATCAAGATGGCCGGACATTTTTCCACAGCTCCGAGCAGCCGGGAGCGGGTGGTCTCTTTC